>MJUU01073578.1:0-13947 GCA_002080025.1 Modiolus philippinarum | reverse complement strand
CCCCCCCCCCCTCCGAAAATCAAATGGTCCGTGCCTAAAGGAATAACAAAACATTTATAGAAAGGGTTCGTTTGATCAAACAACAGCTGTTCGGTTCTCTGACCTAATCAATAACTGTATATTTTTTGCGAGGGTGAAATACTACTTGTAAAAGATGCTCTACTTTTTACTATGTAAGCAATTTAATACAGCAATAACCACATTTCCAATTAACTACACCAATTATACCAGTATCAATAAAAATATTACACTAACACCAGAATCCATAATTACAGCACTAACACTAGAACCAATAACTTAGTTTAAATTAACTACACCACTTACACGAGTATCGATAAAAATGTCGCACTAACATCAGAACCAATAACTACAGAACTAACACCAGAATCCATAACTACAGCACTAACACCAAAATTCATAACTACAGCACTAACACTAGAATAAACTAGAACCAGAGGCTCCCAGGAGCCTGTATCGCTCACCTGGCTTTCAGTTGCCACAATCAAGGGAACATTGTAAGTTATACAGTTGATCTTCAGTTTCTCAAACTTTTGTAGCTCAAACACCTCCAATATCTTGAACTGTTTTTAGAGTCTGACGATGTTTTACTATATTTCTTTGTTGGGCTTTTTTGACAAAAAACTTTCTTGCTAAGAACCACTTTCGACACTAGTTTTGAGGTCGAGAGGTCATTTTGTAAATGGCAGTCAACAAAAAATTTTCAACATCGGTTTTGAAGTCGCAACATCAATATCTACTTGGAAATCAAATTGCATGGCAAACATTTCATCAATTTACACTTAACCCTCATCTTCTATAGTTTTGGAAATAATACCTGAATAAAGGGCTACGCCGAGCGCAGCATGATACTGTGGCGACTTCAAAACTGATGTTGAAAATTGTTCGTTGACCGCCATTTTCAAAATGGCCGCCAAAAAACGCGGGAAAATTCAACATTGTCCGATTTCAATGACATTTGGTTTCAAAATAGATATTGATGTTGCGACTTCAAAACCGGTGTTGAAAATTGTTCGTTGACCGCCATTTTAAAAATGGCCGCCAAAAAAGGCGGGAAAATTCAACATTGTCTGATTTAAATGAAATTTGATTTCCAAGTAGATATTGATGTTGCGACTTCAAAACCGATGCAAGTGTGCAATATGATGATTTATCATGATCAACTGTGCAATATGATGTTTTATTGAGCAGGAATGTTTCTTTACTTTATACATGGAAATAAAAGTACAAATATAATAATATATAATAGCACTAAATATTTTATGAAAGGATATATTTAACTATAGCACTAACACAAGACAGCATTATGGAACTATAAGAGATACAACTTTGAAACTTGGCAACATACTAGAGTATGTTCTGCAGTAGTGCATTGTGGGTTTAAGAATTTCTGTCAAACACCCTAGGGGCAAATTATGGACAAAAACTCAATAACTGATGAAACTGTCTCCTCATTGGACGGCTTTAGAAACATAAAGAGTAAAATTAGAAAGATCAGGGAAATTCCCGAATATATAGAAGGGCTGTATAGAGGTTTTGAGTACATATAAATTGTCGAAAGATTTCACAACATGTTGTTTATTATTTGTACAGGTCGTTGTTTCACCCTACTGTAATATAATCTAAAGTTTTGTCGTAGAATACCAACATATCTGTTTACCGAAACATTAAATATACTAAACATCAGAAGAAACGCACCAAATTTTAATGCTACTCAGTTTCTGTAATGTATTTTAAAGGTCTAAAAACAAACAAGCAATTTTTTGTCAAAACAGATCTCATTATGAAGCAGCAGCAACGCTTTGTATGGAAAGTGTACGAAAACAAAAGTCCAAGAATTGCTTTCCTTAAAATGGCCTTTTTGTGAAGTTTATTTTCCAGAGTTACTAAAGGATTTATTCCTGACCATTTCTTACAGTTCTTAGCACCAAGGGTTGAATTTTCATTGGTTTGCGTCATTTTTGCATTTTTTGGTGAAAAGGTGATTTTTTTTAGAAATTAAAAATGAGACATCAAAATTCTTTCATTTTTTCAGAATTTTGTTAGAATGATTACAGCTACAATGTGTAAAAATTTCAACATGTTTTAACAAGTATTTGAAGAGATATTTGCTTTTGAATTTTAAGATACAGAGAAATACACGTTGGTGGTGCGTTTCTTTTGATGTTCAGTATATATCAATATCAAACAGGGCTTATCACCAAACCCCCTATGTACTGCTTACAATGCAAGGTCATTTTCGATAGTTTTTTATTTACAAAACCTATATATCATTCTTATTTGCGACTTATATTTAGTTTAAGTAAGCTATTAAGTTCACCCGTTATTCGGTTCACTACTAAAGCTTAAAAAAGCTCCATAGTCCACCGTGGAAAAGTAAATACCAAAATTACTTAAAATTTAGTTTCTGCAATGAGCAATTTCGACAACTTATGATTCTTCAGAGCAGATCATACAAAAGCATTTGAAAAATCGTGACCCAAAAGTTGCATAAAAGCTGATAGAGAACAGTTTACCAATTAGATCTAAATGGAAAGCCAAAGTCACCTAAGGACAGAGCTCTGTACCAGGAGCATATTCCTTAGTTGTAATCAATTTATCAAAAAAGTCATTATTGCAATTTTTTGCAAAACCAGAGTACTGTCTGCGGCACCCTGTCTACTGGGTTGGTGAATACCCTCGGTATCTTAAAGTCTACAAGAACAGGCATCGACCCAGTGATAAAAGTAATAGATAACTAAATACCGAAGTTACTGAAAAATCAGTTTCTTCATGTTCATTTCATCAACTTAATATGTTTCTTCACAGATCAAAACCAAAACAATGGGAATAACTTTTTGAAAGAAAATGGTGCAATTTGAATTTCTGTAATAATATGTTTAACGAGTTTCTCTTATGATTCTGCCTTTTTACATGTATATCTCTTTCTCTAATCCAAAGTTTTTCTGACATGCATTGAATTAATTCGTAAATTTGATATCCTCGCAAAAAGGCATTTGTTCCTTCAAGTTCCATATCGTACTATTCTGAAAATAATTACGCAAAAATATTATCGCAGCATTTTGTGATATTTATCATAAGAGAGAAAGTTTTCTTTTTCTCTTATGATAAATATCACAAAATGCTGCGATAATATTTTTTGTCTTGACATTTGAATAGGTTTGTAATCAAATGTCTTTCGAAATGTTTACAACCTGACAAAACCTTGTTAAAAAAATTCAAAAATCTTTATTTGATAACAAATCATAATAAAAAAATCCTATTATTTGCCTTTTGCGATAACACAATGTATATGGAGCTTGTGAAATTTCAGCTTTCACTGCTTGTCCGAAATGAAGATACACGGCAAATACAACCTTTGAACTTACTACAAGAGGGTAAAATGCAAAACAAATCAAAGATAGTTTACGTGAGCTAGCCTTAACCTGAACATGTGAAAAAAAGACATAAACAAAATAAAAGAAGAGACCGCAAACACGTTGCACGAAAATTAACATGTACCACCCTTTAAGCAGAGTGCTTGTTGCCTGTCCAGCGACTGCCAAGATTTCCAGACGCCTACCCTAACACAGAGGTTTCGCCGGAAATCTAATTCCGGATCTTTTGGTTTTCTAAAACATTGTGACCAATTCAGAAACTAATAACCACTAATGATTGTTATCCCAAAAAGGCTTGTTTAGAAAGAACTTCAAATATGCAAACACAGGAAGTACAGCTCTTAGAACTATACAAAAACTTGATAAACTGGAGTTTTCTATGTATCGTGTGCGTTTTTGTCACATGTACATTCACTCCATATCCTTTCATTTTTCCTAAGACTCACTTGAAACCTCTAGAAGTCAACATCACTTACGATGTGCTGCAAGATCTGGGTAGAGATACTATTTTTGACCGCCGAACCAAATTTTAATTCTAATATTTTTTATTTAAAGTGTAGGAGGAAACGATGCCAGTCTAAACATTGAAAAGAAGGGAAAATAAAGTCGGAAAAAAATCGGCAAAACAGGGAATAGATGAGAAACGGATTTGAAAAGGACAGACATGGTAAAACTCATCATACCAGAGCTTTAGACCAAATATCAAATCACTAATGCATACCCAAGCTAAGAAATCTTTGACGAAAACATTCGGACGTAAGTACGTATGACGGGACGGACGTATGAACAAGAAAAAAACTTAATTTCCCCGTAGCTTTTGGACCGGTCATAAAAATGTTCTAGACAGTTCTTTGAAAAGAAGTTTTATCCCTTTTCTACTATTTTTGCACCTGTTGATACTGTCCATTTATCGGTGTGAAGTATCGTAGTACTTACGAGAAGAAATGATTCGTTTAAATAACCTTGATATACTTTGATAAACAAAATCTCAAATCAAATATATCCTGTATCAAGTTCAGTAGAAAACGATACCTATCTATACATTGGCAAGGGAGGAAAACGAATTGGACATTTTTTTTTGGCATGGATACAAAATCGTATTCGAGGGTATTACCCTCCTTCAGTCCAGAGAACACCAAAATTAAAGATGAAGGCCAGAGTCCATTTTTTATTTTCCGATTTTTTTTTGAAATTAGAAGGATGCTTCGACTTTTGAGTCTGTGGAGTCCATTGACTGAAGTGGTCAAGTCCAAAACTACGGCAAACATAAGGCCAAAGTCCCGAGTCCAGAAAGGGGATTTGAGTCATTTTTACTCCAAATCCCTACCCAAAAAACTCTACATGTTATAGTTACGAGAAGCACATACAGGTTGTGCGATAGACATAAAAATCTGAAAAATCTAAAATACACTACAATTCATACCTTGTATCAAGCATAAAACCAATCATGATACAAGGCAAGTGTATACAAGCCAATGAAACTTAGTGGAACGAACGGACAAACGGACTTTCATATCCAGATAGAACCAACCTTCACCTTACGCTTTCTGGTTTTAATTCATTCATATGCAATAAACTTTTACCATAAATCTATGCTTTTACATTTACGAAATAATTACGATAGCCGTTCAATCGATTGGGGGACGACCATTTGATTTTCAGGTGGCGGGAGATATTTGGCGATTTTGCCTAGAAAATTTTTTTATTTTCATAAAAATTTCGAACAAATTGTTTATTTACACCAAATGTCACACCAAATTTTTTATTAACATTTGTTGCGACAAAAAAAAAAGAAAAAAAAAGTTGGATTAGAATATTTATTTTCACTAACACCAAGAATCTATTTTAATATAGAAAAAATCAAATGGACGTCCCCTTACCCCTTATAAGTAGCTATGAGTTCAATGTGTCATATATGTCGATTCTAACAAACCGTCATCAGGCAAACGGACGTGGAAAGATGGGGAGAGGGGTGAAAAGGGGGTGGTGGTGGTATAGATCTTTGTTGTGCATTTAGTAAAAAAATAACAAAAAAGATGTTTTCTTTTAATTTGAATGGAGCTTCACATGCGATACCATTTCTCCTTTCAAGATAGCAAATAATTGTGAAAGCCAAATCATTAAACAGAGTTTTAGCAGCTAAAATCTAAAGAGCAAAATGACAAAGTGGGACCAAACCACCGGAAAAATTGTAATAATCTTGCAAGCATTTCAAAAGAAATGTTGGAATAAACATAAAAATCCTCTTTCAAGAAAGCAAATAACAAAATTACCGAACAGAATAGTCTGGAGACGAATTTCAAAAGGACAAAATGACAAAATTGGTTCCAAACCACAGAGAAAATTGTAAGCTTCAATGATATTACCTTCAGGCAAAGCTCATTGTTGAAGGCCTCATGGTGACTTCAAGATAAAGAAAACAATAAAAGCGTTGTTCCTTTGCTTGTTTTTACCATGTATGTGTAGAGACTTTGTCTCATGTGCATTTACTCCATATCCTTTTATTCACCATTTTCGACTGGAGTTTGTCTCTCCTTCAGGGTGGAGTCCGTAAAAAGATTCCCCGTGCGAGAGATGTATGCTCTCTATATTTTTCAGTTATGGTGTACTTGTGCGTGAGAGAATTTCTCATATGGATATACTATTCATACTTTCAAATTTTGGCATTTATTTTTGTAATTTCGAAATGTAATTCTGACTACCTGTTTTAAGTGCCCACATCTCACTATTTTATAACGCCAAGTTTTCTTACATTCAACTTGATGAGTGCCCTGTGTTTGTCTATATGTTGTAATCGTCCACTAGCTTAAAACACTAGTGCTTTTGTCGGGCAAAGGATGACAGTGATTGTAAGAACACTTTGCCAGTTTAATTGATGTTTGTTGAAAATCCCGCACTATGACAAATGAAGACATGGATGTAGCGTTGCTCGACAATTAGCAAAGAATTCCCGCTTAAACCGGTGCTAGGGGCCGTCTTGAACTTACTATGAGGTATGAGCAAAGCTCATTGTTGAAGGCCTCATGGTGACTTCAAGATGAAGAACAACAATAAAAGCGTTGTTCCTTTGCTTGTTTTTTACCATGTATTTGTAGAGACTTTGTCTCATGTGCATTTACTCCATATCCTTTTATTCACCATACAGGCAAAAGAAATGGTGGGTTAAACATATGAATCCCTTTTCAAGAAAACAGATAAGGATAACAACCAAATTACCGCACAGAATTATCAGCAGCCGAAATGACACAGAATTATCAGCAGCCGAAATGACAAAGAATTATCAGCAGCCAAAATGACAAAGTTGGTGCCAAACCACCGGAAAAATTGTAAACCGCAATGGTACTGACTTGGTAGGGCATTTCAAAAGAATTGGTGAGTTAAAAATGAAAACTCGCTTTCAAGAAAGCAAATAAGGATGATCATTAAATAAAATAATAAAATCACCGCACAGAATTACCAGCAGCCGAAATCAAAAGGGAAAATTGACAAAGTTGGTGCTAAACCACCGGAAAAATTGTAAACTGCAATGGTCCTGACTTCTTACAGACATTTCAAAAGAAATGGTGGGTTTAACACAAATCCTGAATTGTCAGGAACCAAAATCCAAAGGCAAAAAGAATTATCAGCAGCCGAAATGACAAAGTTGGTGCCAAACCACCGGAAAAATTGTAACCGCAATGGTCCTGACTTAGTACGGGGCATTTCGAAAGAAATGGTGGGTTAAACATAGAAATCCTGGATAAGTACACTTGTATACTACGCATACGTGACAATTCCATTCAAATTCAAATTAATAATATCTAAACAAACCAATCCAATATGATCTTGATGACACTAGCAGTAAATTTGATAATAGTCTCTGATAACCTCCCCCAAATTCCGGTATAGTTAGGAATAAATTCGGTTGACAAATTAAAATCTGAAGATTTTTCACCTTGAAGACAGATAAAGAAACAGAACAACGAAGGTAAGATGTATATTTCATTATAGAGTCGTTATCGAGAAGTTTACATTCTTTTTTTAGTTTGAAATTAATTTATTGGGTATTTCTTCATTTTAGCTGAAACTTTATTGAGTTCCACGAAAAATAATGCCAAAATAAATCATTCAAGTTCGAAAAGCATTACAGTTCTTTCGAATTTTTAGTCGTGCAATGCATTAGCCGAACCAAAGGGAGGTTCCAGGGGGTTTTGAACTCCTTTTTTCTGGAAAAAATGTTTTGAATTCGTGTAGAATTTAGGCAAAAATTAACATAACTGGAATTAAAACGACTGGAACCTCACTGTTACCCATTTTTCGAACGCGGTGCAATGCAGAAACAGTAGAACTAAATCATAATGTTACTTCAGGGACAAAAAAAAATCATTTTGGTGGCCACGGTCGGTGTATTTTGCGCTTTTACATGTTGCATTCTTACAAAATAACACAAGAAGACCTTTTCATTTATGGCAAAATATTTTCCTTTCCTTCATGAAGCATATATCTTTTTATAGTTTGCATTTGTTTTGCATGGGGATTTATGCCACTTTCAACATTATTTCATGTATATCATGGCGGTCAGTTTCAGTTGGAGGGGCCCGAGTACTTGGACATAACCTGACATGTAGGCCATGGGCTGAAATCACTTTCCGTCCATCCCCCCACTTATGATCTAGACCGATTTTTTTCAGTCCTTTTATATCCCCTCTTCAAAAAAAAACATGTTAACACGAATATAACCTGCACGCATAGACAGTATAGGGCCACTTTTATAGTACACCACACAAAATTCTTATATTTTAGTTTTATTTTTAATTTTATCTTTTAAGCTCAATATTTTGATGTAGATAAGTTAGATGTACTGAAATTTGGTATCAAATTGAAGCTTATTTAATATACTTTATAATGAACTCAAGTTTGGGCACATTACGCTATATTTGTAATCTGGGGATGCAAAAAATATACCCCTCCCCCTGACAAAAATAGCGAAAATTACGGTTATTAAGCTTTCAATTCCTTTCAGATAAATAAATCTCATCATTTGGTCTAGTTTTTATGTCTTATTTATCAGTTGTGATACAATGTTGAAAAATTAGACCATTAAAGTCCTTAAAATTTTGATTTTCGGTATAAAATTTTTGAAAAATCGAAATATTCGGAATTTTAGATATTTTCACAATTTCGTCTTTCTTACTTCTGGATCGTATTAATTTGAATATATATCTAATAATTGCCAATGCAATAATGATTTATGATATGTAAGCAACAAAATACGTGAAAAGATTTTAGAGTCAGCCTGATTGTGGGATCAGAAATGCCAAAATTAGCACCCCTCCCCCTTAAAATTAAGAGAAATTTTAAAATATTCAGGCTCTAAATGATAAAAAGATGATGTCTAATGCAAATTATTGTGTATATTTCACTAAAGCTGACATGCAGAAGCCCTTTTAAGTAGATTTAAACTTTTTAAGGGGTCTTTTTTGGCCTTCTGCTCGAAATTTTATGAAAAATGGGAATTTGCCGTTTTTCTGAATTATTGCTAATTTGTCCTAGAGATGTAAAAACTTCACGAATTGGTATCTAACGTAAACAAGAGGCTCTCAAGAGCCTGTATCGCTCACCTGGGTCATAGCTGACACAATAAGTCAAAATAATCACAATGTTTAAGGTTCTCATTTTCAAATTTGTTTATTAATGTTTAAGGGGCTCATTTTGAAGTTTGCTGATGTTATATGATCCAAAATTAAACTATGTTCCCCACTGGCAGCTATTTTTGATGAGGCGTAGACCAACTGTCACCTTTCTTGAAGAAGACCATGTTAGGATCATTGTGCCTCACTTTGGTTCCAATTGGCATAGTATTTTCAGAAGAGATCTTTAAATGATTTCCCATGGGGTCCAAGGTTAAACAATGTTCCCCGCTGACTGCCATCTTGGATGCTATGCAGACATCCAGACACATTTTATGAAGGGAACCAAGTAAGGACAATTGTGACTAAGTATGATTCCAATTGGCCATGTACTTTCAGAGGAGAAGATCTTTGAATATGTTCCCCTATAGGGTCCAATGTTAAAAACATGTTCCCTCCTGGTGGCCATCTAGGATATATGATGTGGACTTGCTGAACACATTTTTTAAAAGAGGCCACCTATGGACCATTGTGACTAAGTTGGGTTCCAATTAGCCCAGTATTTTCAGAGGAGAAGATTTCTGCAATATTGTCCAATTTTGGACCAAGTTCCTGCTGGCGGCCATCTTGGATGACGTGCAGACTTGCCGGACAAAATTTTCAAAGGGGACCACCGAAGGACTATTGTGACCAAGTTTGGTTCTAATTGGCGCTGTAGTTTTAGAGAAGATCTAAGAGAAGATTAAGAGAAGAATGCTTTCCCATAGGGTCCAATGTTAAACTGCGTTCCCTGCTGGCGGCCATCTTGGGTATGATACAGACTTGCCAGACATTTTTTTTTAATGGGGCCACCTATGGACCATTGTGCCCAAGTTTGGTTCCAATTTGACCAGTGGTTTCAGAGAAGATGTTTGAATGAAAAGTTTACAATGGACAGACCACTAATGACAAGAAGATCTCCATGGCATAGCCATGCAGTCAGCTTTAAAGTTGTACAGGCATTGAAGCTTAGATGCCTCTACAATATCAACAGAGAAAGATACTTGCATTATTGGCAAGCAAATAGGAATAAATAAAACAATATATATTTATATACAATTATTATTAAATTGTAAAATAAGTATAGTTTATTAAAGTATATTTGCAAAAAAAATGTTAAAATTTGTACAAAAACACTTTTTTGCTCTTGATTATGTAGCAAATAATTATTTCTAATAAAGTGATAGCAGGGAATTTCTCTTAAACTCAAAAGAGAAAAGTAAACCATAGAAGATTTGAAAGCAGAATTTAAAGGGAAATAACCCATAACCATATGGCATTGGAAAAAAAAAATTTGGTGAAAAAAGTCAATAACTACAACACAGGCATTTTAATTTTCTTCAAAATTTCAGAGTATGTAGATCTTGATATGCTGAACATTTTTCAAATTTACACTTCACCTCTATCTGTTACAGTTTTTGAAATAAAAAATGCATGAATTTTGAAAATTTTACGGAAAAAGGGCTATAACTCTGAGACGGTTTTTCCGATTTTCTTCAAAATTGCAGGGCAGATAGATCTTGTCATTCTGAACAATTCTACTCCACGTCAGATTTTTGATATCTGCAACGGTTTTGAAGTTATTTGCCAAAAACAGCAATTTACCCCTATGTTCTATTTTTAGTAACAGCGGCCATGTTGTTTGGTCCTCGGACTAACCGAACATATTTTCTAAACTACATACCCTGGTGATGACCCAGGCCAAGTTTGGATTAAATTGGCCCAGTGGTTTCAGAGGAGAAGATTTTTGAAGGAAAGTTTACGACGGACGGACGGACGACGGACGACGGACGTCAATTGATGGCAAAAGCTCACCCTGGCATAGCCAGGTGAGCTAAAAATGTTAATAAATTATTGTTCACTATATCTAAGCTATTAGAAAGTATGCTTTTGAACATTTTATACTAACTAAACTCTCATTAATTGCAAACATATTACCCCCCCCCCCCCCCAAATAAATTTCAACACAATTTATTTAATTTTATTCAGCTTGAAAAGCCTGAACATTGTATAAAGGTCCAATAATATAACATTTCAAACACAAAAATGCACAGAGACTCCCATATGTAGCAAATAAGGTCATGCGCGTGGTTTCTGGGCAGTTATACAACAATTAAACTTTGAATTTTGTAACATTCCGAAATCCTGACAATTCCCATTTTTCACGAAAATCGCCCAAAATATTTAAGTTCACCAATATTATCTGCGTTAAAATTGCATATTACGACATATCAAATGCATTTTTTTTTAAAAGAAAGTAAAAATATTGGTATGTTTTGTTCATATATATGTACAGACATTGGCATATATGCAGATATATCCTCCAGACTTGCCATATATAACGGGTTAACAGTGAACTTTGACCAAAAACTGAAATGTTGAAAATTACCATTTATCCTAAATTTTGGGTACAATGTTGAGTTTAAGTCAACAAATTGCTGTTTAAATATCAAATGGTGATGCAAGTCATGCAATATTGTCATATTGAACACACATTTTGCGTGGTTGAGTTAATTTTATGCGAACATAGACAAAAAATTGACAATTTTAGGGAAAATTTATTGGGGTAGGGGTAATATTTTTGGTATTCAGAGTCACATTAAACACTCCTTGTTTTTCTAAACAATGTTTTAAGACAACTAATGAATCGCTTAGATCAATTAGATGGCAAATCTGCAGATACATCCTCCAGATTTGACATATTTAACGATTTAACAGTGAACTTTGGATAAATGTGAAATGTTGAAAATTCCCATTTTTCATTAATTTTGGGATAAATATTGAGTTTAAGTCGACCAATGGCTGTTAAGATAGCAAATCGTAAAGTAATCCATGCAACTTTGTCATATACAACACAAATTTTGCGTGTTCTTGTTATTTTTATGCGAACATAGAGAAAAAAATTGACAAATTTAGGGAAAATTTGTTGGGGTAGGGGCAAGATTTTCGGGATTCAGAGTCACATTTAACACTCCTTGTTTTTCTAAGCATTTTTTAAGACAACTTATATAACCCTAAGAACAATTAATTGGCATATCTTCAGATATATTCTCCAGATTTTGAATGTATAACGATTTAACAGTGATTTTTGGATAAATCTGAAATGTAGAAAATGCCCATTTTTCATAAATTTCGGGCAAGATATTGAGTTTAAGTCAACAAATGGAGGTTAAAATACGAAATCACAATATAATTCATGCAACCTTGTCATATACAACACACAGTTTGCGTGTTCTGGTAATTTTTATGCGAACATAGAAATAAATTGACAATTTTAGAGTAAATTTGTTGGGGTAGGGGTAAGTTTTATGGATGCAGGAAGTTTATAATACTTCAAAACTGCCATAATTTGTACCAGTTGTAAAGAAGACATTATGTTCTTCCATTTTATTCCATCTTTTCATGAATTTTAACCACTCATAGATAAGATGAGACAAACTAGAGGCTCAGATACTGAGCCTGTATCGCTCACCTGACAAAAATGCTTTTAAGCCGTGCCTATGCTGACGACCAAATATGTTTTTCCTATAGGGTCTAATGTTAAGCTATGTTCTCCTCACATCCATGTTTTTGTTGGATTCAATTGAAATAAGTATTCTTTGTTAATATAATTCCATTCATAACTCCGATACAGTTAAGTTAAATTTGCTTTAATGGTTTCAGAGTAGATCATGAAAATGAAGATTTTCCCATAGGGTCCAATGTTAATCTATGTTTCGTGCTGGCGGACATGTTTTTTATTGATCCAAAAGAAAATAGCAATCTTCGTTGAGGACCTTCCATACATCATTCCTGTAAAGTTTGGTTGAATTTGCTTCAGTGGTTTCAGAGGAGAAGATGGGGTCCAATGTTAAACTATGTTCCGTGCTGACGGCCATGTTTTTTATTAGATCCAAACGAAATGAGCAATCTTCATTGAGGACCTTTAGTACATCATTCCTGTAAAGTATGGTTGAATTTGCTTCAGTGGTTTCAGAGAAGAAGACGATTTGTGTATTTTCCCATAGGGTTCAATGTTAAACCTAAGTTCAGCGCTGGCAGCCATGTTTTTTATCGGATCCAAACGAAGTGAGCAATCATTGTTGAGGACCTTTAGTACATCATTCCTGTAAAGTTTGGTTGAATTTGTTTCAGCGGTTTCAGAGGAGAAGATGAAAATGAGATTTTTCCCATAGGGTCCAATGTTAAACCTAAGTTCTGCGCTGTCGGCCATGTTTTTTATCGGATCGGAACGAAATGAGCAATCTTTGTAAAGGACCTTCCATACATTATTCCTGTAAAGTTTGGTTGAATTTGCTTCAGTGGTTTCAGAGGAGAAGATGAAAATGTGATTTTCCCTTAGCGTCCAATGTTAAACTAAGTTCCGTGCTGGCGGCCATGTTTTTTATCGGATCAAAACGAAATGAGCAATCTTGGTTGGGGACCTTTAGTACATCATTCCTATAAAGTTTGGTTGAATTTGCTTCAGTGGTTTCAGAGGAAAAGATGAAAATGTGATTTTTCCCATAGGGTCCAATGTTAAATCTAAGTTCCGCGCTGGCGGCTATGTTTTTTATCGGATCAGAACGAAATGAGCACTCTTTGTAAAGGACCTTCCATACATCATTCCTGTAAATTTTGGTTGAATTTGCTTAAGTGGTTTCAGAGGAGAAGATGAAATGTGAAAAGTTAACGGACAGACGACGGACGACGGACGGACGACGGACGAGGGACGCCAAGTGATGGCAATAGCTCACCCTGACCCTTTGGGTCAGGTGAGCTAAAAAGGGACAAAACTTTGTCGAAAACGAAAATATTCAACGATGTGTTTTATTTGTCTATTTAAAAGTGATAGTTTGGTCATTCAAAACATATTTTGTATGCTCTTTATTTTTCTTAGATATGGTGTACTTGTACATGAGATA
>MJUU01073577.1:82210-126218 GCA_002080025.1 Modiolus philippinarum | reverse complement strand
TCATGGTGACACGCCAACAGCCAATAAAGAGACAAACAGAAGTGTCATATATTTGAGGATTTATGTTTCTAGTATTGGCAGAGTACACCAGAGTGCATCACACATTGAAAAGCGTTGCTTTCAAGTAATTGATTCTGAATAGTACATTGTACTGTATGTTGGTCAAGGCGACGAGATTTTGAAATTAATGATATATGAATGTTATTCCGATAGCTCACATCTCATTGTTTTATCGTGCAAAGTTTTCCTGTGGGTGTTTATATGTTGTGATTGTCTCCTGTGAGTTTTTTTTCTCGGGCAACCGATGATAGCAGTTGTAACAACACTTTGCCAGTTAATTTTAAGTTTGTTGACAACACCACATCCATGACTAAAATGATACTTGGATGTAGCGTCGCTCCACATTTAGCAACGAATTCCACTCAAAACGATTCTAGGGACCGTTTTGATCTTACTTTGAGGTATGAGCATAGCTCATTGTTGAAGTCCTTATGCTGACTTCAAGGTAAATGAAAAACAACAACAAAAGGGTTCTTAAATTCTTGGTTTAATCGTGTATTTGTAGGGATTTTGTCTCGTGTTCATGTACTCCATATCCTTTCATTTTTAATATATGTAACTGCCAGTATATATTCTTTATCATTCTAGAACTTGCAACTACACGTATGTGGGTCGAAGAATTCATAGAATAAAACTAGTCGCTGTCAATCAATTTCATATAAAACATAAAACTCTCTCCGTGCTATATCAAATCAATTTACGTAATTGCAAAGCCCCGCTTGTCTATTTGTGATAGACTCTAATACTATAAACTTAAAGCCACATGTGCATTTACTCAATAGCATGTGCATTTACTCCATATCATGTGCATTTACTCAATATCATGTGCATTTACTCCATATCCTTTCATTCACCATCTAAGATATGGCTGTTGTCGTGTTGCTATGACTTGATAAGCAGTGCATAAAATTATTCCAATTATTAAATGGAGTTTCCGTTATATTTTTGGATAACTTATTCACTCGTCCAGAAATAACAACTCGGGTGCCTTGTTCTCATTGTGCAGTCCAATTTTATTTGTCTTTTCCAATTCAAGACAAGTGGCAGTATATACCGGCTACGAACATAATTTCCTCTCCGCTTTCAATCAGATTGTAAGATTTTATGGATAGTTAAATCAGTAATAACAATTTAATGCTATCAAAGTAATGGTTCTGGGAGTTGTTGTTAAGAGATATTGGATAGTTTACATGTTTAAGTGTAAAATCGAAAACACTTTCACTGTAACATGATTACTATTTGTAAAATGTTATAATAGATATGTAATCTCGAAAAGCCAATTTTGGTTCAATATTGGGTGATTTGGTGCAATGTTAATGAATTTCAATATCTTGAAATTTTTTAATAAAAAAAAATTCTACAGATCTGTACAAAAAGCATCAGTTTACTGTTATTATTGTTTTAAGTTTCTGGCGAGCAATACTCGGTATACAATAAATATTCAATAAATGGTATATTGTGAAATGTTCTAGGGTTAAAATTTTGGTTATCTTTATTTGTTATATGGCATGTAAACCTTTATCGCTTGTGGTGGTTGAAGTGGTAGCATGCAGTACAATCCCCGTCTAGAAAATGCATAAAAATGCGGTTCAGCTCAGAACAAGATAAAATGACATAACAGGGACGACACGTTTTTAAATAAATGTGTTACCACAGTATCTTGCTCTAGTACAAAGCAGGATCATCTTATTATATCATGAAAAACAAGTTAAAAATTGATGCAAAGCATCAATTCGCCGCCAAATTAGGTCAAGTAGAGTGTATGTCTTGGAAATGTGTTATTGTACTTTTATAGTACACGAAATATAAGCTCTGACCTTAACTTTAACCAATCATCGAACCATGAAATGTAGGTCACAGTGACGAACAAACTCTTATTTAATTTTGTTTTCTTTCTTAGAGACATCTGCATGCAAGATAACATGATACTATCTCTTATAGTACCTAAGATATGAACTCTGACCTAAATCCAATCAGTGTCAGTGGACCATGAAATTAAATCCTTTTCCCTCAAAGACATCTGCATGTAAAATTGTTTGATCCCATCTCTAATAGTTCATGACTTATGAGTTGTCACTTAAACTCTTACCATATATCTAGGTCACTGTGGCCTGATTCTTGTCACTATTGCATAAGATGACAGCCCTTGACATGCTGAACATTTTTAGCGGGAAGGGATATCGGATATAATTTTGAAAGGGAACCACCCAAGGACCATCCCTGCCAAGTTTGGTCCAAATTGGCCGTGCTTTCAAAGGAGATGAAAATAAGAAAAGTTTATGATGGATGACAACGACGAATGCTTCATGGTGGCAATAGTTCACATGACCCTTTGAGTCAGGTGAGCTAAGAACCCCTTTTTTAACAAATGGATTGGATTGTAATATTATATATATATATATATATATTAGTATTATTAGTATTTCTTTTTTTGCAAGAATCATTCTGTTCATATTAAAAATTGGTTAGCTGAAGCTATTAAAATGTATTGCATTGGACCAATTTATTGGACCAATTTATGTACAGACAATGGCAACAACCTGACAACAGAGTAATAACCTAATAGAATAAAGATTCTTTTTTATTGCACAAGCATACACTGTCAAATTCATTATAGTAACTGAAAAACAATAAAAATAACTTGCTTTATATGTTTATTGAAAATTTTAAAACTTCAAGTAAAAACGTAACAAAACAGATGTGACTAGGATCTTATAACTTTAACTGTATAAAAACATCTCATTTTTTTAGTTGAAAACAATTGTAAAAAAAAGTATATATATAAAATTGCAAAAATGTTAACAATAATGGTTGTTTGTATTAAATATAATCTGTAAGATCATTGTATTCATGTTTGTGATGTTTACTGGTTTCATATCAAAAATGAAACTTTCTTCCGTTAAAGATGATCTTACAGAAAATATTTTGTATAATAAAATGGCATTTTAATACATGTTGATTAAAAAAATGTTAAAAGCGTAACACCCGTGAGAGTGAAACATAGGGCACGTACACCAACCTATCAATTTGACATTTGTTTTTAATAGTAAATATAGATTGACAACACCAAAATGTCCTAAATTTGTAAGATTGTTTCTCATTTGATTGAATCAGTTGAAGGCTGACTTGTTTTTGGTGATTGTAATGTTGAACCATTGTTTTAATAGACATTCTTAATTAGTATCGATTTATTTCCAACTGATAATACAGTCAACAGCTTATTTTATATTTGCTTAGTAATTGCCAATAGAGTAATTTAGATTTTAGGCATTTGAGATAATTTATAGTGTAGAACTAGTACAGCTGTAACAGTAATCATTACACAGCAGTCAAGCAATTTGACCCGTGTTTATACTTGATGGTATTTCAAAGATGATTGAAGGTCATTATTGTTATTGTTTGGTTTTAATTCATTTTATTAATTGTTCCATTTTAATGATTTTTGTTATTTTTGTTAAAATGATCAGAATCCAAAGCACACTATCTTGACCCACTTCGACAGATTTTCTTTTGTTTCCACTCTCACTAATGTTGACCTATATCAATTAACCCATATCTGAGGCATACGTGTTTGGTAAAAAGATTGCGCCGGATACGCTGGTTCTCGTTTTATGTATTTATCATATTTTTATTATTTTTTTTAATGAACAACCAAAAATTAATAGTAATGATAACAATAATAATTGGAAACAATATGCAACCCAAACTTGAAAATCATTGCAATTAAGGTAATCATGCATCTGCATCATGGTATCCAGACACACTCCTCCGGACAGGTAACAGAAAAGTCAAGCAAGCATAACCCGTCTCCCTTGTCTTATTGATTTCCCTTTCACATTAGTTATAATATTAATGAAAATTAAATTAATAATTTTGTAAACAATTTTCTGAATAAATAATTTAAAAATATTTTCTATCTTATTGAAAAGGTATCTTCATTGTAAAAGATTAGGACACATTAGATCGATTACAAGTGCTCCTGGTCACGTGCTCCTCCACTGAAGTTTCAAAATATCGTATCAAATATATTCGCCGCCTCCTGGCGGCGAATAATAATTGGTTAATTAATATATGCTATAAATCACAATTTTGCATATAGTTCCGGAAATGAGCTTTATCGTTCTTGGTGGATTTCACACCTTATGTCGATGATTTGCTGCTGTGTCGTGATGAGATATTATAAATATTGTGATATCTATTGCTTTTTTCCAAATTGTTTTTGAAATTGACGACTTTTGGGGTCATTTATAAATCAAAATAAATCAGTTAAATGCAGCATTTTTATCACTTTTGTTCAATTCCTTTATTTGAAAAAAATGTATTCACCCCTAATACAAAGTAAAAAATGTCATCCAAATATTTTAATTTGATCTAGACTGAAGATACACAAGTTGTCGAAATGACCATATGCAGAAAATAAATTTAACAGTAACTTTCGTATTTTGTTATCTGTATGGGAAATGAAGTCTAGAGTGACAACCGATTGGCCGAAATTGGGCAAAGAGCTTGAGTTTAATTGCAACTATAGGAAAAGGGAGATATTGATAAGGAAATGAAATTTAGCCTTCTTTACTCCCCCGGTGAGTCTGCAATGTATGAAAAATTTAGATTGAGAGTTAATACTGTATGGAACGTGGTGTCTCTTCTTACAGTATGTCTCCAATTGTTCGCAGTCAGGCTTTCCGTATTATAACCCTTGTGCCCCGCATACGCCCTGTTAACTCTATAGAGGGAGTCCTGTAACCAATCCATGCGCCGGATATGTAAGAAGAATGTAGTACGTTGTATATTATCAGCAGATGTGAGTCAAGCAGATGGAATAACGCTTAATGCTCTTTATCATGTATGTTATAGCTGTGAATATTCAGGTTCGAAAAGCAATAACATCGGTACAAATAGTGCATGTTACTATTTCCAATTTGGCAAGCTAATATGCAAATGAATCTACGTTTTTTTTTTTTTTATTTTTATTGTTTTTTTTTTGGTGTGCGACACAAAGGCATATTAATGTTTTGCGGTAGGTTAACTTGGTATATTACATATGCAATCTCCAAAAGGGTGCTTTGTAAAATTTTATAGAATTCTTAGCCAAGTTACTGGGACTGCAAAAACATTAATGTGACATCAATAATGACAACTTAATCTATTTTTTCTGATATACATATTGTTTTGTTTTTATTTACATAGGGCCATTGGTCGTTATTCATGCTGCAAATAGTTCATCAGCCACGTAGATCAGCAATTTTATTCTGAGATTTTAGGAAATGTTGCTTTTTGAAAGCAAACAGACATTATGCTTTGTTGCCATTAAGGCTGCCTGGTGATCAAGTTGTTGAATGTTTTCTTTCGTGTTTTTTTTCACAATGAGTGTCTAGATATTGCTAAACTAGTTTGACCGGCTACATCCGTCAATGCCAATTTGAAGTCAGAAGCGGCCACATTCATATTTTCAAATTCAAGCTAGAAAATTATCAAGAGATTGACATTGTCTATTTTGTGTGTTATACGTTCCTTCAAGAATTTGCTATGGTGCTGAATTACTTTCTTCAATGTTTGTTTAAAAGTAAGATATAGTCATCTTTCCATGCTGGTGTGTTCTGTGTGTTTTGTCATTTCGTTGGAGTATTTTTCCCGGGTTTAATCTTGTGCATTTTTCTTCGGATGTTGTCTCGTTGGCATTTACCAATCTATGTAGCCTATAAAGGGGTAAAGAAATGTATAATTTAATTCTTTCATCAGCAATTCATTACTTATATATATAATTGTTAAGAAATAGGTGCCATTTGCTCCAACAATGTCTATTAATATATTAAGATATCATTTGGTATGTGGGTCTGCCGTTCAAAATTTGAGGTTAGTTTTTCTGCGCTGCATTTTGAGTTCTTCAAAGCTTTTATTATCTTTTGATTATTTAAACTGATGTTGAATTGAATTTCTTCCAGCTTCACACAAATATAATGTTGTCGAAGTCATGAACTTTGACTTCATTAGAAACGTTTTGAACCAGCTCCCTTCCTCTGCAGGTGTAAATATTGTATAATAATTTACTTTTCTTATTTTGCACTAAGTATTTTTAATCATCAGAACTACCATGTGTTTATTCGTCTTATTCGTGTTTTTCTTGTGTAGTTCCATGACAGTTTGTGGCATGTTATTATAATTTTCAGCCATTGTAGGTGTTTTTTACATTTGCAAGATCTGGATTTCCTCGTCCTTGTCTATTTGTGATTGCAAAATGACCTCTCTGAATTTACAAACCTCGACTTGCAAGATGAGTACATTTTGTTCGCTTATTGTGTTCAAATATCAACAAAATACAAAAATCTTTTTTTTTCCGGTTTTATAATGATCTGACTACATATATTAAATGCGACTATTTTCATAGCATGCTAACATCAATATAAGATTGGTAAATGTAGAAGATGTGCTCTCAAGTGTCCTGTTTTTTTGTTTAAAGATGGTTGAGAGATTATATCTGCGATTTACTGTGATATATCGCGCTATTTTACTTTTGGGGGTAACCGCCGCCACCGAAATTGTGCCCTTTATAGTCCGTTCGTTACATGTGTTATCTGGAAAACTGATGACAGTGTTTGTAGATTTCTATGTCGATTACTGTAGTGTCTTTATAACCCTTTATAGAACATGTTGTTATTTTTACCTGATATGAGCTCGCCTAGTGAATCAGAGGTTCCGGGTATTCATTTCATATCCAGACTGAAATAAATATGGGGATCCAGGGGGGATAAATGAGTTTCGAAAAGGCCTATTTGCAATCCGGCATACCCGAAAGAATTGCCGTTGATTGACTTTTAGTAGTGAATTTCCGTGTTTTCACTGAAAATGGTCTCGTGTCCATACCTCCATGGCATATATATTTTTCATTTTATTTTTATATAACAGTCAGTAAGCAAAATATTGATCTTATTACATACTTAGTAGAAATAAATATAGATTACACCACAAGATCCCGTTCATTACCATGTTTTATCCACTAGAGATAGTTAGGTTTTAAAATTGTAATTGCGAGGCTTGCCGAGAATTTTAAAATTTAACTATCGAGAGTGGAAAAAATATGGTAATAATCGGGATAAAGTGGTGTAATCTTTTTCTCTAATGATAAATAATAAACTCCGAGAATTGTATTCCGAATAAAATTGGCGGGAAATAGCACGGGGCTTTATTCAACATACGTTGAAAAAAGAAAATTTATCTAACGGGTCAATACCGGTTTAAACTTGACATATCATTAGAGAAAAGCGTTTTGCATGATCAATATGACCGGAAGTAAACTGTCCATATTTTCACACCCCAGGAAAATAACAGGTTATTTTAGACTATTTAATGCTCCTCGTGCATCTCAAACAAAATAAACGACCTCTGGTCCATATTGGCCTGGGCAAATAAACGACTTCCGATCCATATTGGGCTGGCATTTCTAAACATCAGAAGTATGTAATAAATAGTTTAATACATGCGTATTTCCATATTGAACTGATTATCATCCCTCGACCCATATTGTCCCTCGACTTCGTCTCGGGTCAATATGGGTGTCTCACGATGATATCCAGGCCAATATGGAAATGCCCTTGTATTAATCTGTAAATATTCTATACTGTATATGTAGTGTAAAACAATTTATATTACATTATATGGACTAAAGTCTAATTTGGCTTAATGCATCACAATTGTCTGACACAAGGATATCAATCGGATGACTTAAGTGGTCTATATTTCCTATTGAGTGGGTGGATTTCTTTTGATCGAGTGATTTTCCTATGGTTTCTTATTGCCTTCGTCACATGAAGATCAAGTCACTTAAATAAACAGTAACCTCCGTTACATGAATCAATATTAAATTCTGGATAACAATATTCCATTCATTTAAATAGTATCATTTCGTTCAATGGTCTAGAAATAATTATTTAAAAATTCTTTTGATTCTTAAAATCATTCTTTTAAATATCTCTATTAGCCCTATTTATCTAAAAATAGCGTCAAATTAAGAATTAGCTTATTTTAAGGATTCATGAATATGGGTAAAAGAAATATTTATTGAAGTTTTACATCAAAAGATTTTCTCAATTACCCATATTTGTCAAAAGTAAACAAATCGTTTATTTAAAAAATCAATATATTTTGTTTCCAAATCAGGGCAATATAAAGTTTATTTGTTGTTTTTATTCACGCCATTCAAAAAACAAATATTTTGTTGTTAGGAAATAAAGAAATGTATATTTATACTAATTGCAAATTAAATAGTTTTAATTTCGAAATCATTGGTTTCATAAATATCAAGGAAAAGTGTACTGGGAAATTGAAATTTACACCAGGTAAGACATTATGTAATCATATAATTATGTAAATCAGAAGATTATATCCTATTTCTAGGATGTACTTTATGGAATACATATTTTAACTTTAAAGGGAATATGATTTTTTTTTCTAACTATTTTACGCTTGAGACCCAATAAAACAAACGACTCGACTAAATATTTAATTCTTTATCTTTAAACTTAGTGAGTCTGTTATGGATTTCTTAATAACTAGATAATTTATGATTATTTGATAACCAGATGTATTTTCTCAATGTTTATTTGGTTATCAAACCCCTTCTTGATATTTGTGAAAAAAAGATACTAAAACAATTCATATAATAGCGTATCGTCTTTGGGTAAAAATCGATTGTATGACTTCTAATGCAGTATGTCCTTGGTTGAAAATCGATTGCCTGTACACCAACTGTCTTTCAAACTGGTTGGAAATCAATTTTCTGTAACCAATTGACCAAAACTATCTATAGTCTATACGCCAAGACTACCAATGCATTATGTCTTTGGTTGAAAACTGATCGACTGTTTGTTCACCAAAACTTCAAACGCAATCTGTGGCCGAAAGTTGATTGTATGTACACCATATCTTGTAATGCAATCTGTCTTTGGTTGAAAATTGATTTTGTGTACATCAAAAACTTCAAATGCAATCTGTCTTTGGCTGAAAGTTGATTGTATGTACACCAAAACTCGTAATGCAATCTGTGGCTGAAAGTTGATTGTATGTACACCATAACTCGTAATGCAATCTGTCTTTGGCTGAAAATCGATTGTTTGTACACCAAAACTTCTAATGCAATCTGTCTTTAAAGCATATAAAATTAAAATCATGTACCCCGTTCCCTTTATTTTAACTTCATGTTGGTGTCCGCTACCTATTTCTGAAAATATCTATGCTTGGGTTCTGCAAAAGGGCAAGGGCCTAATACTCACTATCGGCCAAAGTCGAATCGTTGGGATCGCTGTCATAGTCGAAACAATAGATGAGACTCCGATAAAGTAATTATTAAAATTCATAGTTTATTACAGTAATAATGACTTTTTCAACAGTCGCTACATTGTTTCGAGTATGAAAATGGTCTTATCGATTCGAATTGGCTTTGCTGGTGTCAAATTAACACAAAGTCCGGCTGTTCCGAGTTTCTACCTTAGTTTACGTTTGTATAATGTCCTTCGTTTTTGGTCTTGATGGATTTGGCCTGTGATTGAAATTTTTTGGTCATTGAAGGTGTTAATTTAAAATTGAACAAAAATTGAATATACCAACATAAGGACATTGCGGTTTGAATATTATGGCCACATGTTTAACTTCTAATTATCTCAGTGAAATTTTGTATAAACAGAATCCAATAGTAGTAAGAATCTAGTATGTCAGTTGTTTTGTAAAATAATTAATAGGTCTTTCCGAGATGTTTTGGCAGACCAAATTTTTCACGAAGGACATATCTCGATTCGACTTGAAATAAAGGCATAATTCCTCTCCATGACATCGAATGATCAAGATATCGTTTTCCACAATTTGGCAACAATTTAGTTCAGAGGTGAACCACAAAATCAAAATGGACTTTGTGTGATAATCCCTTAATTAATCCGCAAATGTTCCATATCACACTACATATACATTTCATTATCACTCGATGATAATGTTAATTTATTCCATGCCAAACAAATAGATCTCCCTCATAAAAAGTGTCAAAATTTAACAGATAATCATATTTTAAACATTATCCCCATCAAATAAGTGTGGAAATACAGGCTAATCTCTTAATCTCACTGCTGGTCGATTTAGCTTGTCTATAGCTTGTTTGTAAATTTCACTAATCCGTTTTAACGGTGATTTCATACGTGTTTTATCATGAGTTTCTATTTAAATCATTTAAGATGTTTGCTTAAGTTTTAACCTTTCAATCGCTGATTACTATAGGGCGGTGACTAATTTTAGATGAAAAAGATTGCATATATTTGATCATATTTAAAGTTGTATGGAAACCATACCTTCCGTAAACAAAGTAACAGACACTTTACGATATGAACATCTTGTCAATAAGGATCAGTTTCATGTTTTCAATTTTTGATGAGGTGTAGAAGGAAATTTAATCAATAACGGTGGATATTAAAAATTTAATAGTTTTTTTTTGGCATTTTGAAGGAGTTTGATTGTATGCCACGTTTTGCGGTTGTATCGAGTCAGTAAAAGGTATGTTTTATTTTTTCTTATCTAAAATCCTCACTGTTTTGCTGGTTTATTTTGTTTAATTCAAGGTCTGTGGATTATGTATTTAAATATTTAGTAATTATAACAAGTGGATGAAAATAAAAACATAATAATAACTAATTTCAATTGTTATATTTAACGGTTATACTTTGTGTTAGTTTTATATTAATTTTGATTTTATTTTTTGGTTGTGGGTGAATTTAATGTTTAACTCAGAGGAAAAATATCTATTTAAAGTCTTCTTTCGTTTACTCTTAATTCATTTCACCCTTTTCATAAATACACTTTCATTTCCACACTTTTTATTTATTTCTCTAAATTCTATAAAACATGTAGAACATGTCGGCATTTCTGATACCACCTTTTGGTCACGGATTTCAAATTTAAAGTACATGAATTTCTTAATTGGGCCCTTTCGCTAGTAGCTGAAGAAATTTTCGGACAACGATAAAGTGTCCACGGTGATTTGAAATTGTCCTAACCCAAATATATTTGTTAATCTGTATATTTTTATTGACTCAGTGTCTGACTGCGATAACTTCCAAGTTTTCTATCAAATATAAAACTAGGATGGGGAAATTCTGCATACCGCGGCGTCTGTCGAGATCGGTATCACTGTTTCAACGATTGAATCGCTGTACAGAGTTTGATGGATATACATTTTTATACCTGTAACTTGTTTATGCTGTCGATGTTTTGTTCGATTTTTCTTTACCTTTCTTTTCTCCATTTTCCTTATACCCCCTATTTATGTAAATAATACCAAAATATCGCTTGTCATTGATCATAGTTTGGGAATTTTCCAGATTACATCATGAGCAACAAATAATTTCTAATGAATATAAATGATTAATGTAAGCTCAAAATTCACTTTGAAAAACGAGGAAACCGTAAGAATACATTAAGATAATTCCTTGACATTTGAAAAGTCATAAACCCTGAACTATCCTTAAATGTTTGAACAACTTTATTTACATTACTATCAACCGATTTCTACGGATATGCAAATTTAGAGATATTTTCTACAATTCACGTTCAATACTTTTATTGTAAATTTTGAAAAAAGGAATACTTTAAAGATGAGTCAAGGCCACCATGACAAGGACTTAAATCTGTCTTATTTGATAATTTATGAGGCCTATTAAAACACTTTTATTGGTTAAATACTGTATTCAATTTAAACGTTTAAAATTAAATCTAACAACTATTTTGACTTTTAAAACGTAGATTTTAATGCGCTTCCTTATCCCATGTCAAACCCCCATTTTTGCCATTCATTGATAAAAAATGTTGATTTCCGAAAAAATAGTGTAGATTTCAATCAAATGTAGACCGATTAACCAAGTTGATTAACTAAATACTTTTATTACTGACCTTAGACCTAACAATGCTGGTGGTATTTTAATGTGCATTTTTGTAAAAATACGTGAAAGCTTTTTTTTTTCTAAAGAACCAACCAAATATGCTAAATATTCAGATAAAAAGGGGAGAAATGACGGACTTGGTTATTTTGCTTTTATAAGCTTTGGTCAATATACAGAGTGACATTAAGAATCTATTACTTTGAATCAGACTTTATCATTAATATAATAAATAAGCAAATTATAAAAAACACAACAAAACAAAACAAAACAGAAAACAAACAAAACGAAAATTAAATAAACAAAAACAACAAAACAAAATTCAAATACCGGCAAATAAACAGACAAACAAAAATTTTAAAAAAATTTAAAACCGAAATCATTAAAAGTTAGCTTAAAAAATCTTTAACCATACATTTTCCTCATTCGAGAAAAATATCCTCGAGAAAATATCCCAGTTATGTTCACGTAAATTGAATAGGACTTTAAGGATTAGAGTCCATTGACTAGAAAATAAGATATCTATTACATCTATCTTATGAAATTTTTTGTTACACCCATTGACTTTCCTTTCATAATTTACAAATTATTTGGGATTTCAGTCAAAGGCTCATACTAGAGGCATCATAATTTGACTATAAACTAAAGTCATTTGGTCTGTGAATATCTATATGGAAAAAGTACTAAATGGGATAGAAAGCTGAATCATGCTTAGGATGGCGAATATTCATGCAAAGGTCAGTTACCTTTATCTAAATTTTCGTAAAGTTACTGCATCAAAGTATCGAAAAGTAATAGACGTCGTGATATGAAAAGGCACGACCGTTGTAAAATGCCGATGTGTCATAGATTAGCGTAGTCAGTCCCTGTATTTAATTACTTGGACACATTCAAACTTTCGATGTCTTTATACCTAACTATTTCAAAACACCGAGTCCTCCCAAACGAAAAAACAGGGTATAAAATCATGTTACTAAATCATTTTGAAATCATGATTTGTAAGGCATTTGGTCGAAACGATTTGATAGTTAATTTGCATTGGAAATTTTATCACAATTAAATCACATTTAAATCAGTATGAAATCAGAACCAAATCATGAACAAAATCAGTATGAAATCAACACTAAATCATCGACAAATCTGAATCAAATCAGAACAGAATCAGAAACAAATCTGGATTAAATTGTTACCAAATCACAATCAAATCACTACCACACCCATAATAGAGTATATGGGTGAAATGTACAGTTATTTGTCAACTTGACTATTTTTGTTGACTCCTGTATTATCAGTCAGTGTCAGTACCCACGTTAGTTGAGTGTAACAGCTTTTGATTTACATGTATTGAGTCAGGCTTTACAACAATCAAAACATAGCTCAAATTGCAATTCATTTCGTCAAATATACCCACGTTAGTTGAGTGTGACAGCTTTTGATTTACATGTATTGAGTCAGGCTTTACAGCTCAAATTGCAATTCATTTCGTCAAATATACCCAGTAAATCTTTGTCTTCATATCAATCTCTGTATTCATATCCTTGTTTTTCAACAGAATATATTTCTAATACCAGTAGTATAAACTAAAATAAAAATTCTTTCACTAGTAGAAAATTTTCCTCAGATATATGAAAATATATGGTATCAAAATCATATTATTTGTGCATTAATAATCCTTTAAAACAAATTGAGTATATTAAGTGAATCCACAAGGAAAATCAATCATATAGAAATATCTTAATTACTGGTACCTATTTTTTATATAAATCATCTTTGTGCTTCACACATTTACATCCAAACAAAACAAAAGTATAAACAGGAAATGGAGCCAATTTTCCTTTTTCAAACATGACCATGTGACATTTGAATCAAATCACACAAATGCTTGCAATAAAGCATTAAACATGTGTTAAACATGTGTTAAATGCATCTGGGAATTGGAGTAAATCGTTACAAAATCATCTCTCGATAACGAATAAGTCATCAAATTGTTACCAAATCATTTTTGAAAACGTACAAGTTATCAAATCGTTCCCAAATCGTTCCCAAATCAGGATGTTACAAAACTTAAGTTATCAAATCATGTTGAAATAATTTTGCACTATTTGATAAGATATCAAATCATTACTAAATCAGAACAAAATGATTATCAAATTGTGACATGGACCAAATCGTTATGAAACCATTTGCAGTTGATTCTTGTGTTATGATTTCACTCAGATTTGATAAATAAATCGTGATCAAATTATCTTAAATAAAGGGCTACGCCGAGCGCAGCATGATAGGTTATTTGAAAAACTGTAATTTTGGCCCTGTTTTGCCCTTAGAGACAGTAACAGATACATCAAATATGTCACATACTACTTAAACCTAATGTTAAAAGGAACCTAATGAAAAAAATCCCATCAAAATTTGATGAAAAATCAAAATTTCACATATTTCTAAAAATAGAAATTTGGCCCCTTTGACCCTTAATAGATTGGAAACGGTAAGAGCTACATAAAATCTGTTGCAATAGTACTGAAAGCTTACAACAAGAGGAATCCAAAGAAAAAATCCCATCCAAATCCGATGAAAAATAAAAGAGTAGGTAATCTGCATGTTTGCAATTTTGGTCCCGTTTGGCCCCTCACAGCTCGGAAAGGAAACAAGTTATAAAAAATCTGAAGGTGCAGTGCTATATTAGTTTTTCATAAGGAATCCATTGGAAAAAATGCATCAAAATCAGACTAGAAATATAAAAAAAATTGAAATTCGCCCCTTTTGGGTCCCATTTATCTCAAGAACGGTACATGTGATATGAAATCCGTTGACATATTACAGATTGGAAATTTCCTAAGCAGCACTCTGAGAGAAACCCCATCAAAATCCGATTAATAATAAAGATTCTACAGCCATATTAGCGAAAACACCCAATTTAACCCTTTTTGGGTCCCCTTTTTTTTAAAATGGGTGGGGTCACAGTAACCAAAACTTATCAAAGCCTTCCTTTTATGCCAAAGAACATTGTGTTAAAATTTCATAAGAATTGATCAACTGGAACTAAAGTTATTGACAAAAACAAGTGTCTACAGCCGACGACAACGACGACGACGACAGCACCATATACCATTATACGACCGCAAAAATTTTTGCGGTCGTATAAAAATTGTGTATTCACGATTTGAATGTGATTTCAAAGTAATTTGAAAGCGATTTTGGGAATTGAATTTTTGTTTGGGTTGTAGCAATATTATGTGCTAAGTGTATGAGATATTTTCAGCTTTAAACTCTCACAGAACTTACGGGAGATGCTTCTAAGAAGTCGCTTTACATAATTATATCAAACGAACCACATAGACACAAAGAAATTTACATATACATTTTGTATTACTGATTAAAGAAATTTTCAGCACTTCTATCATTTCTCTTTGGTTGGTGATTGAAAACTCTTTTTGATCTTACTGATGTCACTTCCGGTTTTGATTCGGTTCACCTTTTTTCTTAGTTTGTTTTGGTCGTGTTTCCTTCAGTTCACGTAACGTTCGCAATGAATGATTTTTCTGCTGTTTAAGAAACTTTTAAGTGTTATTGTTTTATTTATGTCAGTCCTGGTCGAAAGTCCCAGTAACTGCTTTTTGTTGATGCAGCAAGGTGAAAGATAAGCAATAAGGCCTGTTTGGGTAAATAATACTAATTTTGTTTAATGAATGGCAGAAATGATAATTCTAGCTGAATTAATGCTTCAAAAAGTCTTTTTCATTTACATAATGACCTAATGATAGAGTATTATTTTAGGAAAACCGGAAACTCGTGTTTCTTTTCTCGTTATCTAGCAATTTATATGCAGGTTAATTTCTCAGTTAAATAGCATGATATAATTACCTGACATGCATACAGATTTATTTCCATTACTATTTGAATAATATTGAATTAGTAGTACACTTGGCAAGGATAAAAAGACGGCGCTAATAAAAGTATCACCGACATATTAAATTCTTTTCCTGATTTAGGAAGCATGATCAATTTGCAAATAAAATAGCAAGTAAAAATCCTTCCAGGAAAAAAAACAGAACTTCCAG
Source organism: Modiolus philippinarum (assembly GCA_002080025.1). Classification (NCBI taxonomy): domain Eukaryota; kingdom Metazoa; phylum Mollusca; class Bivalvia; order Mytilida; family Modiolidae; genus Modiolus; species Modiolus philippinarum. The sequence goes on along the minus strand of MJUU01073577.1, from coordinate 110,191 downwards.
GATTCTCGAATGTGGAATTGTATCTATTGTTCTAGGTTGCTGTTTTGGGTTTTGATTATGTATCTTTCGTTATCGATTTGCCCACCCGACACCCAACCTTAAGCACACTTATGGTGTGTAAGCTTGTTCAAGTATCACAAATTCATTCCAAGTTGAAGCGCAGAGAAACCAAAATTTTTTTTTATTGTTACAATGATGTGTATGTGCATGTACTTGTTATATGTTTGGTCTTGAATGAACGTTTTGGTGGCCTTTTTCTCAATAGATAAAAGTGTCGGCGATACCGTAATATGACCCGAAAACTATGTATGAGAGGACTGATATAGCACCTTGTAGCATTTATTACGAATATAAGCCATAAAGTCTTCAAAGATACACCATCACTTTGATAATAGGAAAACAGCTACCAAAATAACATTCGAATCAGGAAAACAGCCACCAGAACAACACTAAAACAATTTGGAAAAAACTCATGGAACTGCGACTAAACCAACAATCGAATCAGCAAAAAAAAACAACAAAACAACAGAAATATCGGAAAACAGCAACATTAAAAACATAAGAATCAGGGAAAGAGCCATCAAAACAACAGAAAATTAAAGAAAACAACATACGAATTGGGGAAAAGAGCTTCAAAACAACTTACGAATTAGGGATTAGAGCAACCAAAACAACATATGAATTGGCGAAAACAACAAAGTAGCATAAAGAAAAAAAATAACCAAAACAGCTGTCAAACATAAAAAAGAAAATCAAAACGAGAGAATTTTTGAAAGTAAGAGACCCTGGCTTATATTTTGGTATGTAGGTTGATTTTTGTCCTTTGCTGTCACTTTAGCCTTGTCAATTTTCCTACTCAACACTGGTCAAATTTCTGCTTGTCACACTTGTACCTTTCAAAATAACATTACCATTGTATATAAATCAAATTTCGTTTAGTAGATTATCCACTTGTCGATTTCAAAATGCTGTCTCATCGACTGCTGTATATTATCTTCAATTTCTGCACAGCTTACAGTGTGAACTGCATACAAACTTAATACCGTCTCATAAATTTTCATAAAATTTTAAATCCGTGTACTCTTTAAATATTCAAATTTAAATGTGATTTATTTTCCTGCTCGTTTTAATTTGACAGGTGTGAATTTATTATTAGCACTATCATATATATAAGACTCAATTACAAAGATGGCCGATAACTATCACCTTTTAAATGTAATGTCCCAAATAATACTTACTTAATGCTATAAATTCTATTTACAAGACATAGATTTAGCAGAGCCACACTTTCTTACAATGAGCATCCATTTACTCAGTTATTCTACCGTTATAGAAGAAGGCGACGGTGTAGGTATAAGGCGTTGGTGAGATGACATATCTTCAGGTTTCATTATAGCTATACAGTACCGCTTCCGGCTATATCTTCAAGCATTATTTATGAAATTAAGTATATGAGATGTGGATTGCAACAACTGATGGTTGTCATAATAGATGGGTGCGCCTTTCCCAAAATACAGCCATTTTTCTATTTTTTGCTTCACTTGCGAGAAAATATGAAACAAAGTCGATTGCCGCCATGCATTTGGTATTCTATTGTAAATACTTTGTACGCCATTTGATGCATGATCTTGTAGGATCCTATTTCTGTTCTGTTGGCGACTCTCTTATATACTATAAGCACTTGTTCTCTGCATTCAATTTTGTTGTAATGTTCATGAATTTTAAGCAGTTTTTTTCTGTGCTATCCTTTAACATGTTGAACTGAGAGGTTGTTCAGATACTGTTCTTTTGACAATGTTCATGAAATTGTCACTTGTGACTTCTCTTGTTTTAAAAATATTTATTGATTTGTTTTTCTAATTTGCTTCTCCGCTTTTCTACCTTTTCAGGCGTTCATTTGTTTATTTGCTCTTTGCGTTTGTCAATATCGCGAACAAATCACTAGATTAACTTCTTTTTGTGTTTGTTTTAGTGGTTTGTTTTTGGGATTGCTCATGAACTCCGCTATCGATATATGCTCCACTGCTGCTCTGTATTTAATGTTCACGAAACGACTGAGTTCTTTTCTGCAGTTTTCGTGAACAGACTGGTAGTATACTAAATATTTGTGCGTATACACAAATACTTACATGTACTCATCTTGTGTTCTTTGCATTGTTCGTAGAAACAATGCTTGTTCTCTTGTAGTTTTATTAAGAATGCAGGAACACTTTTTTCTTGTTTATTGCATTTTTCCGATCAAATTCAAAACTGTTTGCAAAAGTCTGTCAGTGTGTGTTTCTATACTATTATAACTTTAGTATTTCCGGTTCGTTGTTTGCTATGTTTTATATTCTAGAATATTACATGTAAATTGGTTGGAAAAATGCTTCTTATAGCTGAAGCTATAGTCGTTGCCACATTTTATCATTTACTATATTGACTGTCTATATATGTTAAGAATTCAAAATGCTTTGTTTAAAGTGGCGTATAGTAAAAAGACGTTCATTTTTGACTATGGTAACCTAGACATAAGCAATGTAAATTTTGCAAGTGTCAAAATTTGAAATGTACATGTTTAGCTTATTTGTCCAAATAGGCCCTTTGTTGACAAAACTTTACGCATTTAGTAAAAACTTGTCACTTGAGGCATGTTAGATATGTGCCTATTGCCAGACTAATTTGTTTCAGGAGGGATTTTATCAACGTCTGAAGAAAAATGTGGTCGAGATATAGTCCAACTGTTCTAAGGTTGGCTTGCAACTAATAGTAATTAGAGCAAATTTTTAAAAGGTTTTAATTATGTATTACATACAAATTTATTGTTTCTTATCAGATGAGGTTTGCTTTAAATTTATCTAAGTTTACTTTAGTGAAGTGTGTTAATCTCAATATTATTGAGAAAATTAGAGAGTATATTTATACAAGGAATCGCTGGGCTCACAATTCTATGTAAACTTTTTACAGCAGTTCCTTTAATCGATCAGTATATATAGGCCACCAAATGTTACTTCGAACGGTTCGATTGAGTATTGAAAGTCGCTATCTAAATATTATTGGGCGAAAGAACTGCAAATATTGGTATGGCCGCGATTGACTTTATATTTACAAATTATACAATTTATATTTGAAGTTCATGATATTCCAATACCTCTACACTGATATGACATAAATGCTTGTGGTTAATTTGAGTTCAAGATTTTAAAACAAAAATGGCAAAAATGTTTGAAATTTTTCTTTCCGTGTACATTTAAACATACTTCGACATATTAATGACCAACACAAAGGTCATATCGGTCATTAATATTTAACGACAGAATCCTTTAAGGTTTGCAAGTATTTCTTACCTTAAGTATAATCTTAGCAGGCGCGAGTCGGGGGGGGGGCAATTTGCAATGGGGGTTTTTCGAAAATGAAAGAAAATTCCGCCGAGCGGAGCGAGTCGCGAAATTTTTTGGGGTATTTCTCAATTTCTCAGTAAAACATCAGAATATTCATTAAAAAATACATTATTGTCCAAAATAAGGGGGTTCCAACCCCGGAACCCCCCTCCCCCTTGGATCCGCCAATGCTTAGTCAAAAAGAAGTCTTTTTTTTTCTTTTACACAATTTGTCAGTCTGGCAGTAGGCAACGATAGAGTCCAAATAAGTAGTTTTGATAGGCAGGTACAGTGAACTTAATCCAAATGTTCTTAGGAACAATTTTTATACAAATTCTACCGTTCACATTAAGCTTAAGCTGTTTTTGGAATGGATATGCAAGGTATTCCATTATTTCATTATTTCATTTTAATTATTCAATAATAAAAAATCAATGCTTTTATAATCCATAAAGAGAGGCAAAGAGGATCGAAAGAATGACTATAACCGTATCTCTGGATACAGGAAGAATAGGGTGGGATGTACAACTAAATCTTCAGTAGAAACAAAACAATAGTGTCGAATGAATAACTTTATATTTTTGGTCAGACTGAATGCATTATTTTTCTCTGTTTTTAAGTATCAAATGCAACTGCACCTTTGTTCTAAGGATGGAATGCATTACTGTATATTTGTTCTGATCGACTGTTCTCAGACCGAGGGTCTAATGCCTAATTCTATTGAAATGCAAGACGACTATTTACCAAAGCCTTCGGGAGATTTTCTTCCTTATAGTGCGACGGTGTTTTACCAGCAGACTCGGTTCCTTGAGGTAGTTGGAAGTTTAGCGGCGATATCTTTCTAAATTACGTTTTGTCATATTATTTTCTTTTTTCAAGATAGAGTGGTCATAGAGTTAGTAGTTTAACTGTATTTGATTTTATTCGTATGTTTATTATACTATAGGGAAACGGGATAAGGGAGGGGGGTTTGGGTACCCATAAACCGCTAGCTTTTGCTGGTGCCAGTACCAAGTCCGGCTATCCCGAGTTCCTATCGTTATAATACGTTTGTCTCTTGTCTTTCATTTGTGTTTTTCTATAGTGCAGTTCGCTTGTGAATTGTGGCATGTGATTGTAGTTTTCGGCCATTGTAGGTGTCTGCTGTTATCCTTTGTTTGTAATTGTATATCTTTGTTTAGAGGTTTAGATGATCGAATGCCAAAAAAAAGGTATCAGGGGTCGAATGCATTTACTGTATTTTTGTTCAGAGAAAGGAGTAAAGAAGATTGGATCTGTGATCTTTGATTTTTAGGTGTTATCAACACTTGCATATATTTTTCTCACTTACTACTAGTCTAGAGTAGGATAGAGGCACACATTTGCCTTTGAATGTAGCATGTGTATATCACAAACAGTCGCGATTTCTTACGCAATATTTGACACTTTCTGGGGGTCGTTGTCTAGCATAAGTGTCGTTAAACATCTTCACACCTACGTGTGGACGTCTAACTGTCTTTGTATAATCCCAATAATTTGATTTAAACGCAGACTTATATAATAATTCTTCAATCAAGGAAAGCTTTTTCTTCCTCTTTCCTTTTAAGAATCGAATTTTCAAATGAAAGTCGTAATGTGTACACACCGTTTTTCAAATTTGTTTATTTTTATGGGAGGACATTTATATTTTAATGATGATATTTATTGCCTTGAAATTATGTCGCTTGATAATCTGTCATATCAGTTTTAAGTGTTTACAAGCTGTAAAGTTATCATTCAGTATTTCTGTTATACTTTGTCGGCAAGCCGCCATTTTGGTTTTTTTTTATGAAATTGTGATGACAACATCGGGAACCTCGAGGTTACACTTTTATTATCACAACACAAATATCCCTGATTTATATTCCAAAAGTTCATGAGTTTATTAATTTAAAATTACATAACAGATATTTTCACATTAGTCAATTAAATTTGCATTTATTCTTACGCGTCCTCTATTGCAGATCACAAGTGAAGTTGACAAAACGTAATTGAATCAGGCTCTCGGAACACACCACTAGAAATTATTCTACTTTACTGTCAATGGTAAGTGTTTTCTGTTTACAATGTGATGCAAATCACTCTAATTAAACAATTATATGCATACAAATTTACATTTAGGATAATTTTTATTTACACTAGACGACATGCTCTATCAAGGATGCAAATTGGTTGTAATAAAGAAGCAAACGCATTACCTTTTTCAAATTAATGATCAGAAATTAATTCAAGTACAAGCATCTAATTGCTTTGATTTAGCTTTTAGGCTTTGCCAGTGCCAAGATTCTTTATTTCTTTAAACACATAAAGAAAGATTTCACATATTATACATAAAATACAATAAACGCACATGAAAAGATAATATAAAATAAGACAATAATATGTATAGTATAGAGACAGTTGATTAACCAGGACCGACTTCAGAATTTATTCTTTTTATTAGTTTACATAGATTTTTTAGTACATTTATATTTTTAGTTTGAAATAATTTACAAAATTTCAATATGTTGACATGATGTCTATAATGAGGTTTCAAAAATTGTTTTCTTGGATTTACTAAAGAACTGCATTTTACTGTACAAAGTCCTACTGTCCCAAGTTCCCGTCGTTGTTTAAGCTTTTCTATTGTCTTGTACATGTATTTGTGTTTTTCGCTGTTTCCTATGATAGATAGGGCCTGCTATTTTAATTTTAAGTTATTGTGTAAGTGTTTCCTTTTATCTTTTCTGCTTAAATTGAGGTTTTTGTCCTCATTTATGATATTTTTTAACTGAATTGTATTGTTTCTCGTGAATTGATTCTCAAATGGGCTTTCCTGATTTGTTTCAGCGTAGATGCAGAATTTAAAATTAAATGCGAAAAGTAAACATCTGTCGCATTAAATGTCGTATTTCTTTGAACTGTGCAGAAGTTGTGTAATATAAGATGTTTCAAATAAAGATCTTGCAGGGATAAATAAAGCAGACAATTATCAAATCAGATAATTTGCACTTATACATCCGCATTTGGTTAGAGGTTAAATGCAAAACAAAGGAACATTCCAAAAAAGGTGTTACAAGATCTGATAAGAGTTACGACTTGTCGCGGTGGTGTCTTTTTTTATCTTTGATGTTTTCGTTGTTATAAGATTTGATAAAGAACTTAAATTCTTTGTTTATGTTAGTTTTTTTTTATATAAAAAACAACAGAAAATCGTTTTGACAAACAGTCACATGGTTTTATGATTGGCTCATTTAAATTGACAAAAAACTATTAATAATAAAAATCATGATTAGACAGTCGAATGATCACCCATTAATATCAATTACATGACAAAACTTACACAAACAATGATATAAATTTCCACTCCTAAAGAAAAAAATACGACACCTCGCCTGGGGAGATATTGAAACAAAAACCTCCTTCCCAACAAGTTTTATCTATTCGAAATTTTGCATGTAAATTTAAGCGTCATCATTTATTATTTTTGAATGATAAATAGATCCTGTCATGTTTTGCCATGAAAAATTAATTTTTATAGTGATAGTTCAGATATCAAAGAAAAACAGGTATTTCTTTTCACTGCTATCGGAGTAAAAATACAATTGCTATTAATCGATTTTAATTTGTAAATGCAGCGGAACTAATGAATGGTTATGGAAATGACATCGGTATAGTTCCGAATAAAATGATACTATAGACAAAAATGTTACCGTTCGAAACTTCAATTTGTTGACGCGTTTACTGAAGAAAGCGAGCCAGTATCCATTTTCTTAAAATTTTAATAAAATATATTCTTATTTTATTTGGCATATTTGAGCAGAGACATATAAAAGCATGTCTCTGATCTAAGTTACAAGTGTAATGTTTTCATAAGTATCCCAGAGCCAATTCCCTAGTTGAAGGTTTTTTTTCAATATAAAGCTGAGTCTTCTACTTAGGATAAACCAGCTTCAGCCTGCCTAAGCACCGTATTTGTTATTCGACAACTTTTGTCTAGAGTAGATTGGGCAGTACGGAACTAAGATCTCAGAAAAGGTCATTCAGATGACTGATAAAAATTAATCGTTTACTTTGTCGGCGTTTCATTTCCAAGGAAAGGGGATGTGATCAAGGAAAGGGGATGTTAAACGCACCATGTATTACCCTATAGGGTCTATCAATAAAAAACGTTGACGCCTCGGTTACGTACAAGAACACTTTGAATTCGGCGCAATTTAGACTATTAGTTCAACCATTATTAGCACAAAACTCTTCAAAATAAGTCTAAGTGCTGTTAAATATACACTTGTAATGGTATTTATGACTTTCAAACTTCACAACGGTAAAATGTGACATAAATTTTTCATTCGCAGATACGATTTTACTTATGTAATGAATTTTATAAAGATTTGAATTATACAGTTTAAAGGTTCGGCGACATTTTGACTATAAATGTTAACTTTGTCCATCTATCACCATCTCAAGCCATTTTGTTGACATATTTATGTCTTTTCGAATCAATTTGATTGCGAGGTGACTTGTATAACAGGCGATTTTAATGGTCGTAGATCGTGTAATTGGTTGTTTTTTAACGTTACGTCTTTTTAAATATATGGAATTTTGTTTCAAGCTGAAGAACTTAGCACTTTCAGTAAAATTCAAATATGTTTTGTTCTGCAACAAGTGTACTTGAATGACATCAGGATCTTAATAAAAGAAGAACTTCAGAAAATGTGTTTAGAACTGGATGTTGTTATTTTAAATTTAAAGCTTTTGAAAAAGTTTAAGCATGTTTCCGATCAATATGCAAACGATTTTGCTCATTGAATTTCATTTCCTTTATTTTATTTCAAAATGAATTATTTGGTTAAGCGATTCTTTCGTGTTCGGTTCCGTGCTTCATCTTTGATATGAATGCCAGTAAAATTTTAACATCCACTTTATTTAATTATTAATTTCCGTTTATGATATAAAACAAGTTTTAATTAATAGAAATGAGCTTGTTGAGCCTTTTCTCTATCATATTGTATTTCATCCTAAGTTCATCGTAAAATTCATGTCTGTTCTGTTTACTAAGGCAACAACCATGTTCTTATCAGGGGGCCTGGATTTTCTTTTCAGAACCTTCCTCCGACAAAATATTTTTTACCATTTTTGCATACAAGGTATGGGGCAACAATGCAAAATCATTTTTTTTTTCGGCCCACTGGGCCATCAATTTTTTTTTTTCAAAAAAATCCCAGACCCCCCCTCCTAATATGAAAATGGTTCTTGCCTAAGCATGGTTGGGTGATTGGTTGAAAGTCTCAAACTATCGATCAATATCTTTCATATATCCGAAAAAGAAATTCCGTTTAAATATGGAATTGACTCTTATCAGACTTTCAATCCAGAGATCACAGGAAACATCTACTTTAAATTAACTTCAGAAGAATTGTGACTACTTTGAGCACGTACTAGAAATTAATTTTCCCAAATCTGACCATTATAAGTTCCGTTATAGCAATTTACAATTCGTACAAGCAATAAACCGAGATTAGAAAACAAAGAGAGAAAGGAAATGTACACGCCCTCCGGATTAATTTAAACATTTTCAATAATTCTTACAAATACTTAGTCAATCATAGCGGTCCCCTTTACAAATATATAGGTAGATAGGATCACTCAAACACTTGTTATCGATCTACCTGATCGTATTGATTGATACGCAGGTTCGATCACCTTGAGGCATTTAGTTCAATAATATGCATGCATTAAGACTTGATGTTGCGAGAAGTGCAGTTTATTTGTGAAATCTAGTGGATAGGATAATATCTATTTCAAAATTGTGAATATTTATTTATTCATTGATTTAGGTTTTTGATACAGGTAAGAATGTTTTTTTTTATTTATATATTGTTTTTACTTTAACGCATGTATAGAGAATGGTAAGAAATTGATTTATAAAAAGTCTTTCGTTATTTCTCGAGTATTCATCTTTAGAATTTATTTTTTTAAAGATTTTTTAGTTTTACAACTTATTTGTGATTTAATGTCACCAGTATATTTGATTTGGTGTCGTGCTACATTTTTACAGTTTTTTTTTTGTTTTGCTTTAATATCGCATAAAAGGGAATATTAAGAAATTTACTGAAAATAAATTAGAATGAAATGAAATATTGATAAAAAAAATACGTTTTAATGCGGAATGAATACCCTTTTCGTTGCATGTGTATTTTCTGAACAAATACGAGCACTTCATATGATTGCACCAAGTGAAGAATAAACACTGGTACTAATCATTAGCTCACTTTCTAATTTCTAAATAATATTCATTAGACACTTTGACAGTAACTGAAAGGGAATATTCAAAATTTATACCAAATGTACTGCAAAACTATAATTCTAAGATTTGTCTAGTATTCTTAAATTTCAGTATAAATTTTGATGCAGATATTAGTGTGTTGGCAAGGTATAGCATGATCTATAGATTCTATTCAAAATAAGATAATTATTTACACGTCTTTGATCAATTTGTTGGTCTTGTAAAATTAATACTTATTTGTTTAATACCGCCTCCTATTCAGGCTGGAAGACGTTTTGTATCTGTGCACTCAATCGAGTTCGCCCATATAATAATTACTAGTAGAAGGTATATATTTAAATTTCCGACAAGAAGATTTGTAATACAATATATGCATATTCTTGTCTCGGTTTTGTTTGAAATTACATATCTTATTTACCAATGATTGATTTCAAATGTTTTGTGATATTTTTAAAAGGGTTTATTTGTTTGCTTAAAAAATAAATAGTACAGAATTTCAACTACGATGTGGACTAGGGTTTGCAGAAACAAATTTGCATTGAAAATACTATTCTTACCCCTTTCAAAGAGAAAACAAGACAAAAGTAGAACGCTAATCTAATGCATATGCTATTTTGGATTTAAAGAATATCTGTATAGTTCTATATTATTGACTAAATTGACTAAATGTGAAAAAAGTAAAATATTAGTCTGAAACTCCCTTTTTTGAAGTTTTTGCATATAATAACGCAAAATTATTTCTGTGGAAAATTGTGTTGCTATACAAGTGGGAATATTGTCATCACAAACTATACCAGTTTTACCAAAGACATTTGAAACTTCAATGCGTTTCATGGAAAATAACTCACGAATTCTAAACGCTATGCGCATCAGCTAAGTGCTTTCTAACACGAGATTCTTATCTCTATTCAGTGATTGTCTCCAAAGACATGACAATGACCTGACTAGGACGTACTTATCCCGTCTAATATATCATCTGCGTGTCAAACTTAAGATAATCCATTTAGAATAAAACTGTACAAAAATATTATTGTTTAAACTTGTGAAATCTAAATTGCTGCTGACACCCGAGTACAATTCCCAGGAAGTGTGGGATATCTCGGCTTTTATCTATTGTTTTGTTAAGTTAATAACTTAATCTGTAACTTTTCATACATTGGTTTATCAGATAAATTACCTATCGGTTCATCTTTCGTTTAATGACAATAGAGGTTACAGAAAAATACTTCGTCATTATTTGGATTGGGTGTATTATCGAATGTAAAATTGCTCTATTGTCATATGATAAGTAGGGGAGATAAATTTCTTATTATCTACCCAAGTCAACCCTTTGTCCAAAGGTGATAGAATTGTCACAAATCCTGCGAACCGTCCAAAAATCTATGACAATCGACGGTGTGGGGTCAATTAACCTTTATTTACAAAGGTAAATATTGTGTATTTGTTTGGACAGGTTATTAAAATAGGTAATGGATTTTAGGTATTAAAGCTTAACAGCATCTGCGGTCAAATATTTGACATTTTGTTACCCTGGGTATCCACATTGCAATAAATAACCGGGTATTTGAGTGCTTTCCTATGTACATTCAGTGATAACAAGGACGTACTTTGGAACCATACTGTGAAGGTAACGTTCAGTCTATCTTCTTTTTTTCCAATGAAGTGAATTCGATGTACGATACCGAACACACCTCAAACAGCACGACTTGTTTGTCAATTATTTTTTAGATTTTTGCATGTTTATTTAAAAAATGGTTTACTGTTTCAAAGCGATTAAACTCAAACATATTAACCCATTATGTAAGACAAAATTGCACCTATCCCGATAAATATTTGTTGAATCAAGGACGGTCTAAATAACAACCACAGAAGTGAACAACAGTGCAGTAGAATGAACGGAACTTAGGTGTGACTGCATTTAATGTATACCTTTTTGACGCTTAATTTATTTTTTTTCCACAAGGTACTTACTTAAGCCAATCCAAAATAAGAAAAAAAGGAATTAAACCTTTTGAAAATATAATTTGGTAAACCGCAGGATGTTTTTAACGGTTATTAGAATAACTTTATAAACAAACGAGGATTAAATTTTACTTATGGTTGACCTTAATCTATAACATTATCAAACTCCTCTTCCAAAACAATAGATATTGAAATTTAAATAAGATTAAAGTACATGGTTAAATCTTAAGCGATTTTACTTATTGAGATTAGGATCGGTCTAAACGGTCGCGTAAGCTGTACTTTTCATAGCTACTTAATAATTTGCAGTTAGCGGTCTTCTTTTACTTTTTTTTCTATTTTCAGATATAATAAATGGCCTTAAAATCTCATTGTTCAGTTTACATTTTATGTTTTTTATTAAATGATAATATGAAAATGATAGTAATATATTATTTCCAAATAGAAATAGACAGTTTCTGGTTTCCCTACTAGGTTTCTAAAACGCATTTTTGACGGATGATTTTTTGAAAACATAAGGTTCGTGTAGGGAGTTGAAGCCCCTCCAAAGCTGACCATGAAAAAATGTTATTCTTTCTGTGAAAAGAATTTAGGATGTAACAACTGTCCATTTAACCAATAAAAGTATTCTAATATTCTTTAGCCAAGGTTAAAGTTTCCAACTGTTTTTCAACACTTTAAGCTGTAGTCTACTAAATGTATATTAATTTTAAACTAAAAATTTCATACAATGCTAGTCTAATGACCACCAATTCCCCAGATAAATAAAAATCTGTAATATTTTCTCCCAAAACAAACATTTAGAATTGATAAGAAATATTTTTTGTGGAAAAGCAATAGTTCCTTTTACAAAGTAATTGAAATATAGAGACAGAAACGTACCCATGCCATTATAATATTATGCACAAATAGATACTTAACATCAAATTCCACAGACTTTCAGACGTCAATTTTTACTAAATAATTTTAATTATTATTTATTTTTGAATAATGAAACTATATTTTCAAACAGATATTATCTTTATACGTAAATGAAAGTCAAATTTGTACGTCTTACATTTTTAAAAAAAATCTTACTCGAATTATGTACTAGATTACATGATAACAGGAAAATTGCAACTTTCATGGTAATTTTGTATATGCAATATTGTAAGGATTTTAATTAAATAAAATAACAGTGTTGCACGAAAAGAAATAGATTATTACGGTAATAAATTTCTGTCATGCGTAATGCCACATTTGACATAAATCCCACAGGCAAAAAAATGACTCCCATTCAATATCTCCATTCGTCTATTTCCATCAATCAACAGACATCGCTCGAGTAAGCAATTTCCCTATGACAATTTGCAAGTCTAAACAGTACTTTAAGCGCAGTGTTGCATAGTGCATTTTTTAATTTCCGTATGGTGGGAATACACATAAAGTTCCTTTGACTTCCGAATAAGAGAATTAATGAGATTTGGATGTACAAGTACACGTGCATGTACAGTACATGGGACAATTAATTTCAGACAAAGGTAGGCTCAACTATGAAAAGTAAAATGGGAAAAAGATCGTGTTAAATCGCAGAATATTACGAAATGTACATCAAATAGCTACAATACCGGATGGAGAAGTATAATGTAAATTTCTATTGATATTTGATTTACAAATTAAAATTTGACTTTCCTGCACTTGTATCAGTAATCAAGATGTATCGTCACGTACGTTGTAGCTCACTATATAAAGGCAATTTAATATATTCTACAGACAAACAAGCAGGTTTTGTATTGCAGTATTGCTTTTTGTTCTCTATTGTTGAATCCGTATTTAATAAACCTGCTGCATCAGAATTCAGAGCTTAGAATATTGATATTTTTCGACAGAACCGAAAAATCTTGCTTTCAAATTTAATATTTCAAACGCCGATACGAAGTTCAAAACTTACATAAGTGAAATTTGTTTTTCGAACCGTTCGATATTAAAATTAACTTTGGCCAATATATAGTAAAAATTAAAAATCGCCAAAAGCAAAGTCATCCACTACTCTGTAAAATTGTACTAAACAGAGGCGTAAGTTCATATAGACCTAGTTCAACCATCAACGGAATCTTTCTTTATTCTAAATCGGAAAAACAAAATAAATGTGTCATAATTTACCACAAAGCATTGTACCGTAATTCCTGTATAACGACGAAATATCTAATGTTGCGATCGATATCAAATGCATGTTTCGGGATTATGATTGTTTATTAATATTTGCATTGTTAGCTGAAATATTTTCTACCTTGCTTGCCACAAAAGGTATTTCTATATCATTATTGGCTCCATAAAATGAAACGGTAAGAAAATAGGATCAAATTTTGAATTATTTATAGCGGCGTCAATATCTAGTGTCCGTAGCAGTTCTTTGTACGTACGAGAAATCGACACTTTAACATGAATATTACATTAGAAAATTATTTGATATACCAGTGAATGCAATAAAACTACCGATAGTTGTTTTCTGTGTTAATTTTATGCATAAATTTTGCAACAACAACTTGATACGTTAATACATTTATAAGTTGACACCATTATGTAATAAAACGCGATATTCAATTCTAACTTGGCTTATAAATTATTCTGTTATTTAATTGCTCAATTGGCAGTAGCTAGCTACATTTTTCGAAGGATGGCGGCTTAAAGTTTTGTAGAGATTTCAGTCTAAAGAAGGTAATTTTTACTATTTATTTGTTAAAAGATAAACGAAATAGGATACACGTTTTTCTAACACATTATGGAATTAATATACATGACCATTTAGGACTGGTGCAGTTCGAAAATCGCGTACTCTATACAAGCAAAAAGCCACGCGTTTATGATATTGAGATGCAAGAAATAAGGCTTTTTGATTGTCTCTATTTGTACGTATTCTGACATATATGCAACTTAAATATCGTGTTCATTTTTTATTTTTTGATAAACTAGTTAATGTTGAAAAGTCAGATAACGATTTTTAATGTTATTCTTTACAGCAAGCAATTCCAGACGAGGCATTTTGCAACATTGATAATTTTCATAGAATAATTGGGTGTTAAAAATGCATTTATATGTTAATGAAATTGATCATTCTCTGATGTAATTGAATTAATAAGGTTTTAATTCGACGTGGACCACCATAGTCATTTCTGACGTCATAATTGCTAAAACTCAATAGAATTATTTTTTATATGTTTCGAAGTTTAATAGCTGAAATTGCTTTTTTAAGTTGAGTTACGCCCCTTTTTGTGCTTCTGTCTGCTTACTGCCCGTATAAATGGATGAAAAATGTTTTCCAGTGTTAACCAGTCATTTCATATAATTAATATTTAGAATCATGATTGTGAATGGGCGGTCGAATCGTTTGAGTACGTTTTCGGAGTCGATTGTACTTTAAAATGTGTGGTTTTGTTGGAATTCAGAATTTCGGTACTGTTCAATTGATGTTTTGTTAGATTGACCTTCCAAATATTTACAAATCTAGTTTTAATTACGTTAAATAGTCCATTGAGTTTGATTTCTCCATTTCTTTAATAGGAGAAGTTATTTCAGTTTTAATTTGTACAAACTCAAGAAACTGTTACTCAATAACTGTTATTATAAGCTGCTAGTTCAATAGTTATCCGTGTCTTTAAATTGAAGTCTCCGAATATTAATACAATGTTGCGTATGAGAATGAAATTATCAAAATGAAGTACCCACTTTAACAAAAGCTTTGACCATGCGATACACTTGTATATATAAAAGTAATTTATTTTTGATGTCATGCGATTGTCCAGTAATGTTTTCACAGGTGTCGCTCTTCAGAAAATGAGTTAATTAAACGAGATTTACGTAGTTCTGTAGATCAAAATGTGAATTAGTTAATGAAGATGAACTGATTCAGAAGCTAAATTTTAACCAAAGTTGTATCACCATGATCACCAAGACAAAACCACTTCTGTATGGTAGTGATATCTAGAAATTTGTTTTCGACATCAAATTGGTGATTGACGCTATGAAATTTAACAGCACATGCATCTTGTTATTTGAAATAAGATTAAAACCTTTTTATATACAGCAGTATAAGAATAAAGATATTTGTGTTTTATAAAAATAAAATGAAATGAAATAAAGAAATATATAAAATCAAATAAAATCACGGCGTTAATTGTTTTTATTTGTATACTGTTTTTTAGAGAAAAAATGTGGAACGTTTAAGTATTTTTATTAAAAATAAACAGGCAATATTCATTTAAGCATGTGGTGACCTCAATATATGTTGTGTAACAGTGAAAGGACAAGGCCGACCATTACATTTCCTAATCGATTCTTTGCAAAAATATTAATAGTAATAACTTTTCACGTTCCGTTAATATTATGGTACCGCCATAATCCTACTAATGCATTCATATAAACATCTGTTATTTGTTATATCATATTTGTTCAAGTTTGTATCTCACCACTCTAACAAAACCTTTTACACTGGCAATAACAAAAACTTTAAGAGAAAACAGTCCATTCAATGCTAACAGCTATTCAAATAATTTCAAAGTCGAATTTGTATACCCGCTGTGCTATTGAAATGGGAAAAAAAGTCACACGCATTTAGAATCTTATTTTTTTTCTGTTAAGTCATATCTTTAACTTTGACATTATGCGTAATCACACTCCATTATTTGCTAATGTTTATTTTTTGAGAGTTATGTAAATGTTGTTGTGTAAATAATTTTATCTTTTTGGAGTGCATGTTGTATTTTAAAAGTTTGTGTTGAAATACAATGTCAATGTTCTGACGAATCACGAATCGAAAGTTTTCAAATGGTATCTTGTTGGATTATGTTCGGTGCTAATGAACCACATTAAACTATAGTGCTCATTTGATCCAACGAAACGTTATGTAATCGTCGAAATGCTGACATGAGAATATCACAAACTGAAAGTATCCAAATGGTATGTAGTGCTAGTTTATCCGAAATAGTATTGCGAACATAACTACCCTTTTTAAATGCTAATATAAAACACATAAAAAACGTTATGTAATTTTTGGAAGATCTTAATTAATGTTGATTCCTACACGAGTTATAAAAATTATTATTATTTTTTCTCAATTATGTATTCACAGATGGAAAACTCTGAACCCTGCACTGAAATTCCTGTATGGCTTGGAGGAACACAAAGATGGGTGACGGGTCTAACAAAGCGCACAACATGTGATGATGTCATATACGCTTTATTGTACAATGACGGAAAACATGAAGATGAAAGAACCGATAAATATACCATCTATGAAAGATGGAGGGACGTGGAGAGACCATTGCAAGGAAGAACCAAAATACTAAAAATATGGAAGGCTTGGGGAGATGAGCAAAGGAACGTTCAGTTAACAATGCGACATGTTGATGAATTTGATGAATATGGAGAATTTTTGCATGCTCGACGTCGTCATCGACGATCAAAACACAAAACTCGCGAGGGACAGAGTCATCTCTCAAGGGACAAAACCCACAAACACAAATCTGAAAGACTGAAATCAATCGACGAACTAGCAAAAACTGTGATTAAACAAGAACGCAAACTCCATGATATCGGATGTCGTTTGGAAGGTATGGACAAAGAAATTGAGCTTTATGAAACAAACATGCATGTAACCAGAATGGAAGCTAATGGTACCGATTACGTACAAGACGCATACTTGAAAGGGGAATTGGAAGATAGCATGGACGAGTTTTTGCGAAAAATTGACCCTGAAAATTTAGAAATGTATATACAGTTTTGTGAACGTGTTATACAACTAGAAACAAAAATAAAGCACGAGAATTCCAAAATTAATGAACTCTCAGGACAAATTCAAGATGAATCGTTAAACCAAGCATTCTATAAAGAAGGAAGCGTTTATGAAAAGGAATATTGTAATACTGAACTAGAGACTGAATTGACAAGTTTACAAGCGGAATTAAATAGAATTGTGTCTGCAAATATGATGCAGAAATATGAGGCAGCTGAAATCGCACGTGAAATTGACATGTGTGATCATGTTTTATCGGACAAACAAAAAACAATTCAAAATCTCCAAAGAGAATTAGAATTTTTAGAAAAGTGTGAAAATGATCAAAATGAGATACTAAAATCGGAACCCCAATACAAAGAAACGTGTTCAAATTCCGATTCTTATGCAGACTATGTAAATATTGATGCCATTGTTTCTTCAGGTCATGAAAACTTGACTTCCGTTTCCGGTGATATGAACCACTTTGTTGATCCTATTAAAAAGAGTTTCGTTGACAATGATGACACATTTTCGGTTGACACCGATAACACTTCGAACGATTCTCAGTTTGGATACAGTAAAGAAAGTACTCCGAAAAATGGACATCGGCGGAACTGTTTATTCATTCCACATGGGAAAATGTTCGACGATTCCCTTATAAGTGAGAGAATTAAATCAGAAATATATGCTTACAAATCTAGGTCAGACTGTCGTTTGAAAAATGATGGTTTTGTTAGTGCTAGTATGAACAATAATTCTAGGTCAGATTGCTGTGCTAAAGTAGTTGACGACGATTCGAATTCCGACACAGGGCTTAGTTCGATGCACAGCGACGATGCAGTGTCTAGTAATTTTCTAGAGACATTAGTATAGAGACAATGTTATTGGGTGAAACATAGTACACACTTGTTGCTGGAACGTTTTTCTTATATTTCTGAATTTTTCCAAAATGCTCATAAACATTAAGATTTAGGAAATATAATTATCACGGTGCTAAAATATTTTAAAAGGTATTTTTCGAATAATGTATATTGCATGTTCAAGGACAACTTAAGGTTGTATACCTAGGTTAAGGGAGATAACTCTTTAAATCAGTAAGGCGTTTGAAATAGGCACCTTTATCAATGCTTTTTAAGCATTTAAGTTAAATAGAATAAAAATCATCAACGTTACTTAGAAGCTTAAAATGTATTTATGAAAATGATCTAAACAAACATACACATGATTTTTATGAGTTATATCCCTTAACCTAGGTCTAACTCAAATTTAAAAATACTCAATGCCATTTGCCAGCAACGAGTTCTGTACAATCTCTCATCCATTCAATCTGCACCAAAATGTGTTCATATTTTAAAAAAACGTGCTTTACTGTATACAAAACTATCTTCTTTTCTATCCATATCTTAATCCTTTATTTCTTCTTCCTGTGATTTCACTTTTCTTGTTGTTGATTTCTTAGATATTACAAGTTGTTGATATTTCATTATGGAAAAATAAATTTGTTTGCAATTTTTTTTTAAAAAATGTATGTATTTCAGTTATATATATATGGGCGTCATGTTTTTTAGAACAGATATCGTCATCACCAAAAAACACAAGAATTTGTTTCATTGGAACCAATGCATATCAATGAAACAAGCGTAATAATATTTTCCTGATTTTCCTTTCAATGGCAGTTGCTGTTGACTTGCTACCGGACACTACCGCAATGGGGGGAGGTATGGTTTGCCATAAAACCGATTTTACCTACCATTTCTTTTGAAATGCCTGTACCAAGTCAGGACCATTGCGGTCGAAACTTTTCCACCTGATTTGTCTCTTTGTCTCATGGACGTTGGCTCTTGGCCACTCTGTTGCTTAAGTTTGTTAGTACCCCCATTTTATGTAATGCAGCATATGAAAAATACCTTAAGATGTTTAAAGTCGTGCCTTCCTATAATAGAGTAGGCAAGGTAATAGGAAATGCACAAATTTATTATTTTTCCTTGTAGTACGGAGCCTAGTAAAACGAGGCCAAAAAAAAAGCAACTTCATATTCCGACAATTTTGTTACTATACATAATTTCATAATTCTCAAATCTATCATTAACAATTAAAGGATATGGAGTAAATGAACATGAGACAAATTCTGTACAAATACATGGTAGAACCAATCAATGAAACAGCGCTTTTATTGTTGTTCTTTCATCTTGAAGTCAAAATGAGGTATTCAACAATGAGCTTTGCTCATATCTCATTGTAAATTCAAGACGGCCCCTGTAGCACTGGTTTGAGCGGAATTCATTGCTGGAAGTCGAACAACGCTACATCCATGTCTTTATTTTTCCCATGGATGCAGGATAGTCAACAAACATAAAGTAAACTGACAAAGTGCTCTTACAATCACTGTCACCCGTTACCCGGCAAAAGCACCAGTGTCCTAAGCTAGTGGACAATTACAACATGTAAACAAAACACTGGGCACTCATCAAGTTGACTGTAAGTGTTCACTCTGTTGTTCTTGTTGATAACATAGTTTTGGATCCCGTTGTCATGGACTTGCACTTCTGTCACGTAACGGATACATATACATAACAGGATATGCTTACAACGGTGTTCTACATGTATGTCTCACTCCTTGCATGTCATCATGTCACATTAATTGTATATTTTGGTAAATATATGGTTTTGATGATCAGTATGCTACACTTCTTGGCTGCAATTTGAAAACTTTGAGCAAATAACTTAATTTCTTGCCAAGTAATATAGTGTCAAGGTTGCACTTACTTTATTTATATTAAACAACCATCAAGTCATTTATATAACTGGTTAAATGACTGAGTACCGAAGTTGATGACTTGTTCAATCTTTCAGCTTTGTAATGACAAGAGCATATTATACCACAAAGAGATGAACCTTTCTTTGTACCAGATCTATAACAATAAGTGAAATGGTAAACCACCAAACATTAAGCCAAGTCAAAATCAGAATAAAAATGAAACAACATCTGAAATGGATTTAAAAATGCCCAACATTTCGACATGTAATATCTTTTTATCAAGGTATACGCTCTCTGTATATTACAGTTATAATGTACTTGTTCGTGAGAGAATTTCACGAACAAGTGAGAGAATTTCACGAACAATTTCACGAATTTCACGAAATATGGATATACTATCATACCTTCTAATTTTGGCATTTACTTTTGTTATTTCGAGGTGTAGTTTTTGCCAACTGTTTGGAGTGCCCACATCTCGCTACTTTATAATGCCAAGTTTTCTCACAATCGACTTGATGAGTGCCCTGTCTTTGTATGTTGTAATCGTCCACTAGCTTAAGACACTAGTGCTTTTGTCGGAAAGTGGATGACAGTGATGGTTAAAGCACTTTGCCAGTTTAATCAATGTTTGTTGACAATCTCGCATCCATGACAAGAAAAAGATGTGGATGGAGCGTTGTTCGACAATTAGCAGAGAATTCCGCTCAAGCCGGTGCTGAGGGCCGTCTTGAACTTACTAGGATGTTTGAGCAAAGCTCATTTTTGAAGGCCTCATGTTGACTTCAGGATAAAGAACAACAATAAAAGCGTTGTTCATTTTCTTGTTTTTATCATGTATTTGTAGAAACTTTGTCTCATGTACATTTACTCCATATCCTTTCATTTACCACAAAGGGGCTTTTTATCTTTTAATTTCAGATGTTTTTCCCTTTTTATTCTGATTTTGACTTAGTCCAATTTCGATGCTTTACCATTTCACTTACTTTTTTTTGTATTCCATACCACCTCTCAACACTTATTTTGTTTGTACCAGATCAACAGGTTCAAGACGGGGTTTCTATGTGTTTATATCACAAAGTGACAGTTCTATTCGAAGACGCACTTTCTGGTTCCGAGATAACTTGTTTTTCTTTTTGAATAATTTAGTTTTGTTTTGATTATTGAACCCATTCGCACACGCCAGGTACGCTGCATAGAAGGCTCATGTTGTATACCGGTTGTATGCCGAACAAAGTTAAAATATCAAACTGATTAATGTTGAAAATGTTCACTAAAAAAAAGTATCTGCAACGTACATCAAATTTAGAACGCTTAATAAAAAAATACAATTATTATCAATGCTTCTTTTACTCTAATGGGTTGACAACATATACATATAAACAGATAAAGAAACAAACAATCAATAAAACATATATACATGTATTAATAAAAAAATTTTGCATCTATGTAGAGTCCTCTCTCCTTAGTGCTATTGACTTTTGTATCAAAGGGGCAGCAAAGTGCATAAGAGAGTAAGATGACAAGATTAATAACGAACATGATTGTAATATTTCCGAATAATCTGCTCTATACATTTTTTTATCATCGAAAGAAAAAATTATAGAGCAGATTATTCGGAAATAACATGACTAAACAAAGTACTGGGTCAACGATTTCATTGATGTTTTCCATTTTAAAATCACCATGGTGCCTTCAAGAAAGAACTTTGTCCATACTTCATAGTAAGTTCCTCTAGTACCAGGAAGAGAAGAGAACCTTAAACACCTACAATGACTGAAAATCACAATTCACAGAGTTCTGTACAATAAAAACTAGGGATGGCAAAATGTCTCGAATTCAGTACTCGAGTACTCGATACAAATACTCGCGAGTACTCGAGTACTCGGGCCATTTAATTTATAATGTATAGCCACCATTCGTTTCATGTGGGACGAGGACCTGCAACGTAGGTCTTCTCGACTTTCATTGAAACCTTTCTGGCTTTTTTTCCTTCGGGAAACATTGTCAATTTGAATAATTACTCAAGAAAATCACCTGTTGTATACATCAATGAAATACTAATTGTCAAACAATCGACTAACGGCTTGTACTGTAGAAATTTGCTTTGATATAATTTTAATTATGTTAATGAGGGGCCTTTCTGATTAAAAACATAACGTTAATTGTCTCCTGCCAAATAAAAGTTTTCTTTAATTTCGCCGATCCTAAACTTAATAGACATATTTCAAAATATTTATATGACTTTGATCCGTTAAGAAAGGTTTCGAAGAATGCCTCAAATATATTTTTATCGAATAAGACTCGAGAGGTGATTAATTTTGAAAGGTTGAATTTTGGGAACATCCTTTGATTGATGAGTAAATTTCAGAAAAACGAAAAGAGAATGGTAGGAATGCTGAAATATCAGGCGAATGCATATGAGATGCAATAAATAGAAAATTAAAATTCATAGAGAAAACAAATTATTGAGAAGATACTTAAAATCCCTAATAAAAACACAAACTTAGGACAAAAGGGATATACTGTCGTACAATATCCTCATGGAGTTGGATATTCTCAAGATATTCGGATATATTAGAATTTCCAATATAATATGCTTTAATTATTATTAAACTTCTGTGAACGTAGTGGACTGAGTGTTATATTGCCGTATCTGAAATAACCAATGTTCTTGCTTTTGATGATGCTACTTCTTTTGGTACCATTCGGAAATATGCCATAAAAAATGTAAAAAGTGTGATATGTACATGTAAATCAAAGAAACTACTTTCAATAACAATCTCACTATCAAAACTACTCTACCAAACATATGATGATTTGAAGTGCACCTCACGAAACCTTATATATGGATTATCGTGTACTCCGCGTTGATTAATTTATATTAGGAAGACCCTAACGAATGTATGGACTTCTCGCTACGGAGTCGAAGACAGCATACATTCATTTCAATCAACCTGACCATTCCATCATGACGGTACAAATCCTTGAAAAGATATATCACCATACCGATAAACCTACTTTGAGTACACCATACTGATTACAATTCAATATTAGATTCGAAAACTTGGAAACACAATATCCTAGGGATGTTACCTCCATAATAAGGACAAGTCAGTCCCTATTATATCCTACACCAGTCCTATACTAAACCTACTGTGGTCAAACGGGAGACCCAAATCGACAAAATGGTATCCAAACCATCTGATTGTTCTTGTTCTTCCTCCGAATCCACATTTTTGTATGGCCCTGCTGGTCAAGGTTTTACTTGGGACCTCAACAATATTTGAAATGATAAGTTACGAGATCTATTCGCCAAATGTTCAAAATATCAGGAACCACAGCCTATCATCTTGAAATAGAATTTCCTTTGAACTTTTGATTGATGCAGCTGGAGAATATTCGAAATTATTGGAGAGGAAGGCAGAGGGAGCAGTTGAAACGCTCTCCAACCGGATCAGGTCCATGCCGTCATCAATCGTAGCTCGTATGCACGGGTCTCAAGACATCTATGATTCCAAGTAATAATCATATTTAAAGATGCCAACGTTGTAAAGACGTTGGCCTCACCCCAAGACAATTACATAATAATTGTTCCAGCAAACATTGCCCATAACAATTAACAGCAGATTTGTCTGCAGAAGACACTACATTGACCTAGATAATATAGATAGATATTGACAATTCATTTGGCAAACCAACTTGCGCACTTTGTATATTTTCGAAGGAGGACATCCTCAAGAAACATAAGTCTGTCTGGCTTCCTTTGGTAGAAGTGTAACCCCTTTCAATTTAAAATCTTTATGACAGAGTGATGATTTTGATTTTGCAGCTGTAAACGTTCCATATACCCATCTCTCCAGCGTATGGAGTGTACATTTCAGGGTTCATTCGCTGCTGTCGTGCATGTAAGATGCTCGTCGATTTCTCGTCAACAGAGCGAAAATACCATCTGAAAAACTACAGAGACAGGGTTATGTCCCATCATTGTTTATAATCTCACTCGAAAAAAATTGTGGTCGTCATCATGACTGATCATTTTTATATGTCTAAATCACAAATAGACATCTTGTTCTGATATGATTTCAGCACTTGAATTTTTACTTGACAAATATATTCATTCGTTTCGGTAACTGTATTTATCGCCAGGTCATAGGAATTCCTATGGGTACCAATTGTGCACCACTTATAGCGGGCCTCTTTTTGTACTGCTACGAATCTCAGTTTATGACCAACATCAGCAAAGACCCATCTAAACAGCATTTAATTGAAAAGTTTAACAACACTTTCCGATATTTGGATGATATTTAACTTTAAATAATGACGACTTCAATACGTATTATAAGGACATCTACCCTAAAGAACTTACCGTACTTTGAATAAAGCCAATTCTGATAATCATCATTGTCCGTTCTTAGACATCAAATTTGATATAACGAATGGTAAATTAGATACTAAAATTTATGATAAAAGGGATGATTTTTCTTTTCCCATAGTTAATTTATCAATTTCTGGATGGCGATGTTCTATTAGCGCCATCATATGGTGTTTACATATCTCAACTTGTTCGATTTGCTCCAGTATGTAATAACTTTTGCGATTTTAATGAAGGGAATCTTTTCATAACTGAAAAACTATTACATCAGGGTTTTCGTTATCACAAACTAGTTAAAACATTTACTAAATTTTATCATCGATATAAAGACTTAGTTCATAAATACAATGCAACCTTTAAACATCTAATCAAGGCTGGTATTTCTCATCCCTTATTTTACGGTAATGCTTTACATAAGAGTAAAAAATACTTAAACTCGCCCAACAAACTTATAAAACCTTTAAATCGTCTAATTCATAAGGGTTATAATCACGGTATTGTCGTCAAGTCATTATGTATGGCCTTCTTTGGTATTAACATTGTTTTTTTATAGGGTCTTTGCATTTTAACTAAACACATTCTAAATTTCTAAAATCTGTATTGCATGGACACGGGTTATGTTTTCTGGTATATGCATTAAATCATTATATTAAACTCCTCACAGGAAGGGATCTTGGCGGAAGCTGTATACTGAGGGCACATAACTTACTTTGTCAGTTAGTAATGGGTCTGGAGCTGGCATGTCAGTTAACTGCTAGTAGTCTCTTGTGATTTCATGTTTATGTCCGTATATTTAGTTCTTTCAGTTTCATTTTTCACAATTGGCTCACTCCTGTTGCCAACTGAATTT
The DNA here is from genome assembly GCA_002080025.1 of Modiolus philippinarum. NCBI lineage: Eukaryota > Metazoa > Mollusca > Bivalvia > Mytilida > Modiolidae > Modiolus > Modiolus philippinarum. Next base: position 84,855 of record MJUU01073577.1, on the reverse strand, counting down.
TACTGTTGTTACGATTGTTTTTTGATTTATCACATTGGCTGTAGGGGGGGAAGGTTTGGGCCCAATAAAACTAGTTTAACCCCGCCGCAGCAGGTTTGCGCCTGTCCTAAGCCAGGAAATTTATTAAGCCTTTGTGTGTCTTGTCTTTTTTCTAGTTAGTTTACTTTATGTCTATAGGAGTCTAGGATGATGTTTATTTCGCTGAACTTGATTACTCTTTATTCAGGGGCCGACTCCGACCTGCCGTTGGGTGTGGGGTTTTCTCACCGTTCAATGAAGATCTTCTGGTGGCTTTGAGTTGTTGTTACTCCCCTTTGGGTGGTTGTCTCTTTGACACATTCCCTGTTTCCCTTCTTTTTTCTATCTTTCAATAGACTTTTTTCTTACAGTATGACGGGTTACACATGAAGCAGGCCATGCTTACCCTTCCAGAACACCTGATGACAATCCAGGTCATCAGTGGGAGTTCACATTGTTAGTGCTTTTATGAAGAAAAACAATAAAGCGTTTTCTCCATTGCTGTTAATATGTATTTATAGAGATTTTGTCTCATGTGTATTTTCTGTGTTGTCTTGTATATCGCAGTGTTATATTTTACCTTTGTCTTCGTTGAAGTTAAGCTACACATTGTTCCTTGTAATTGTCTGAATACTAAAGAGATTTCAAACTTTTACCGTGGTGCCGTTTAAAGGTTGGAAAAGTAACACGCAGCATGTATGGTTTTTGGTTATGTCTAATACGGGTCAGAAAATCACTTGAATCAATTACCTACCGAACAAATTTTTCAAAACCATATATTTTACTAGCTATGTGACGGATGTCAGGTGGGAAGCAGGTTATGCTTACCCCTCCACCTGAAGACATTAGTGTTTTTAGGGGTTAACACTGTTAGTACTCTATTTTTTGTGGCGTTTGTATTATGTGCTGTTTATTTTGTCGTCGTCATTTTCGTTCTTTGTCTGTGTGTGATCCATATATTGCCATATATTCTGGATTACTGTTTGTTGATTGCTGCTTCGGTAATCATTAGGGAATTTATTAGTTCTAATACATTACATGTATACCGATATCAGAACATACCCCGGTATATAGAATGTAAGTATAGTTAACTGCTGTATCTTTAATGTAATCATCCAGTACTCTTACACGGCAAAAGTATTGTCTATAAAAACAAGAAAAAAACACGTTGGCATGGTTGTCTCAACCACCATTATTTTTGTCTCTCAAGTGGTTTCAAGGTCTTCATTGTGTGAGACAGGTCCTAACGATGCAAATATCCCATTGATGAGTTGGGATATTTTTTGGTAGATTAAAATCCTAAAGAGCAAAACGAGTGCAAGTATTCTTTTTAGTCTGGGAGCCAGCTAAGGTTTATTCATACAATTTAGTACAAAAGGTTTGGTTGTGAAAATTAAATACTTGTATCAAAATGATGACGGATTTATGTTTCTTAACTTACCTGGGTGGTGCATAGGGTCGGAGTGCACAACGAACCCCCCCCCCCCAAAAAAAAAATCACTTTTAACAAACATTTCAGTACATCTTTAATTTTGTAGGAATTTAGTATAAACATCACTTGAACAAATTCATCAACTTAAGAAGTCATTTTATGGTTCAAGGGTCACCATAATTAATTACGTTAATTTACGTATATAATTACACTTAAGGTGTCTGCAGGGTATTCATTTCCTATTATAGAATTTTGTAGAATTTTCTGTGTAGAAACATAATTGTATTATTGTTCAAAATGTAAAATAAAATTTGGGGGTCACCGTGCATTTAAGCGCAAAATCTGAAATTCAAAGTTTCAGGATTTTACATAGCAATGATAGGGAAACTGATCATATGAGAGGATAGTTTGGAAAATCTATTATAAATTTTTTTCATACTTTGCATGTGTTTAATTATCATTATATAGTTTACATATAAAAAATAAAAAAATAGGGGTCACCGTTGAAATAAGAAAGAAAAATTGGAAAATGTTAATTTCTCTAGTGATATCTTTGTTAAAATATTTTATCAAATTATCTCCCTTGAATAATTTATGTGTTCTGTAAATCCAGCAACAGATTTAAAGCTCATGTGTTTTAGCTCACGTTCTTGTAACGAAAATGTTATAAAAATGATTAGAAATATAAATTTTAAATACATTTGAACTTTCTTTTCATTTTAAATAACTATTTTGTTAAATTACTTAATGAATGAAACCTTAATGAACAATTATTAGACAAAAATGGCGGAATAATACCACTGAGACACCTTAAGAGTACAAGATTGAAACCAGTGTAAGCGTGAAATGCTATGAGTGATGCACAGAACTTTCGTCCGCAACTTTTAGCAATATTTGTTAAACATATCATACGTATGCTGTACCAACATCAATCCAAATTTTAGCAGTAAAATTTTTGACTATAACATAATAATAGCAGTATCAATATCAGATGTTCTTATCACTTCTGTCTGCAACTTCAACATGAAGGCAAACTCTCGTATCGTAATCACCGTGGTTACATTTAAGACCTGAAATATTTTCTTTCGACATTTCTTTGTCTTCCACGAAAAAGTGGAAACAGCTGTCTACAATGCCAACATAGAGATGATATTTACCTTTTGCATCAGCATATTCTTGGTGTTGCCATTCATTG
>MJUU01073577.1:56239-81933 GCA_002080025.1 Modiolus philippinarum | reverse complement strand
CAATATTTGTTAAACATATCATACGCATGCTGTACCAACATCAATCCAAATGTTAGCAGTAAAATATTTGACTATAACATAATAATAGCAGTATCAATATCAGATGTTCTTATCACTTCTGTCTGCAACTTCAACATGAAGGCAAACTCTCGTATCGTAATCACAGTGGTTCGTCATTTCTTTGTCTTCCACGAAAAAGTGGAAACAGCTGTCTACAATGCCAACATAAAGATGATATTTACCTTTTGCATCAGCATATTCTTGGTGTTGCCATTCATTGACCAATAATAATGACAAGTTGATTTTGAATGACTTGGATTTGAGGGCTTCCTGAAGATTCTTAGGACATCTCTGTCCTGTTCCAGTTATAACATACTCTTGTCGACGACCTCGTTCACTATTCTTAATTGAGGGTTCTGTATATCTATCAAAGATCAAGTCAACTCGATCCTTTCTGCATGAAAAAGCTTCGGTAAGTACCATTCAGGCTAGCTTTCCATATGTTGCTGCTTGAATAGATGGCATAAAATATAACATAAAATTTCAATCAATGATTAAAGCTGCACTGTAAGGTGTAGAATATGGTTCAGCTCTTTTCTTTAACTCTTTAAACAATGTACCTTTATCTGTCTTGATCATGGTTCCATCTCCTGCAAACTAGCACAAAGCAACCAAAGAAAGTGGATAAGACAAACCTGCTTCAAAGTCGAGTCTTCTCTATGATGGAACCACAGCCAGTCGTCCCATCAGTATTCTGGCACATCTTAGTTCCTGTACTTCCTTGTTACTGTTTACCACACATTGATCTTGAAATGTCAACTATTTAACATCTTTAATTAGTCCATCATCAAATCTCTGGGGATTTTCCTGACACGCTTTAATTAATTCCGTGTGCTTTTCCTGACCATTTTGGTATGACGATTAAGAACTTCTTCACGCCTTCTGAAGCTATTTTTACTGTGCTTATGTTAATCAGTTGTTCTTAATTTGACTCATTAGTAAACAGTTAACTAAATACCGAAGTTAATGTGAATTTTTATTCTGCATATGCGCATTTCCAAAACTTATGTCTCTTCAGTGCAGATAAAGTCTAAAAGTTTGGAAGACCATAAAGTCAAAGATGTTTAAAAACTGATAGATTATGTGTTTCTCGAATGTGATGCATTACTTTTGCAAGTCTGCTGTATGACGTTGTAAGCGTGTCAGTGTCAGGTCAGAGGTTATATCTTTTATTGTCGCTATGCCGACCATTTCTTGTACCTTACTGACAAATGCTGCTCTGGCTGACTTCGTAGTCATCCATCTTAGCCTCGTAAAATAACTGTTAGTCATTGATGTTATTCCGCTGTTGCGTGATGCTGCAGCAGCATTGACTGTTTGTTCTTAAGTCAGATCAATTTGCAGTCGCCTGAACTGGTGGTCAGTGCAGCGAAATGTAAATGCTCCATAATTTAGAATTGAGCGCAATCCAGGTTTATCAATGTTGTTCAAGTTGACATTTTGATAATTAACGAGAATAATTTGAATGATTCATCATAAAGAAGAGAGCAATAATTGGAGATAAAGATTTGGTGAACAAGTCGACGTCATTGGTTCTGATAGATCGTTCAAGTCTGTGATAATCATGCATGTAGTCAATATATATCAACCAGAATTGTTCAGTGGCACCATCTTCTCTTACCTTTTTTTGCTGGTGAACATTCTATTTTCATGTTCACACTTCATGAATATTTTGGACGATTCCACTTCTTGCCAAATATCTTCTCTTCTCTCATCCTGTAATGTGTTTAAGAGATGTACCATGTAATCCTTCTGATCATACATTCCCACAAATCTCTGGAAGTGGAAGATTTCAAATGTCAATGCAAGTAGTTTTTGTAATCGGTTGCAAAATTTCATTCAATGAACCCTTCGAAAGAACATCAGTCTCTGTCAGCATGGTTGGCCTGTCAGATTCGGCAACTAGTTTACCGCGAGTCTTAAAGAAAGTCATTTTGAATATGAAATGCTCCTGGCATAATAAATACATTTGAAAACTTTGAATGGTCGGTTGCTTGAATTTGAAAAGCTGGCTTTGCTGCATTCAGATCATATGTTACTATTTCATACTCTTGTCTACATTCTGTAGTACAGCTTTGCGTAATATTCAATGTTTCTTGAATTACGTCAAAGCTAGTTATATGATTCCACATTTTGCATATAATGCACAATCTGTTTCAAAGCCTGTGAATACAATACTTTGAGTTGAATCCTAACCACATCGGTCTTTTTCCTATGTCAAGGCATGACATGCCATCCATGCAAGATCCAAGCTATTGTCCATTTTTATAGGGGCAAATAACAAAATACCGAAAGTTTCTGCATATGCGCATTTCGACAACTAATGTATCTTCAGTGCTGATCAAAACAAAACATAAACCAAAATATGTTTGAAAACTGACAGAGAATAAAATTATCAATCAGATCTAAATAGAAAAAAACAAAATCAGCAAAAGAAAGAGCTATGCAAAAGGGAGATACTCCTTAGTATTAACAAAATTTTCCTTTTAGATATTGCTATAGTTTTCAAATAAAATCTGGTTTCGGACAAATAGTTCAAGTAAAGTTTTCAAATAAAATAGGTTTTCGGGCAAATGATTCGCATATTATTTCAGTCTGTTCATAACTGAAAACTTCCATTTTCGGTTTCTTTCTGTATGGCTGTAAATCGTGTTCGTCAGTTTTCAGCCTTCGTTTTCTACTTCTGGACTTTCCTCCACTGGATCCGTCATTTGAAATAACTAATTCCGATTCGCTTATATTCTGATGTAGAATTCCCGTAGTGTCATGCAACTTCTCTGCTCCAAACAGTGTATTTGTCAGCTCTCTTATTTATCAAATGCCAACACCATGGGAAGAAATCGTTTAGTTCCATCTGGGCATGTCTTACCCTGTTCTTCATATTTTGAGGCAATTGTTGTCTCTTTTTCTTCTACACAGTTGTAATTTATACAATGCCCCAATCTGTTCAATATAGTGACAATCTTTTTGCTACAAGTCATAGATTTAATAGAACATCCTTGTAAGATATGTTTAGCAGGTTTCAAGATTCCTCCCTGAACATGAAAAAGGACATTTTTACTAGAGGAGTGTGCACTTCGTTTTACTTTGAGACTGTGTTTATCTGGATCAGGCCCGCCATAAAGAGCAGTAAAAACATCTCGACAATATTAGGTGGCGAAGCTTCTTCTTTTGCAAAATACTCCAATTTGTCAGTTTCTCAAATATCTTTCCGTTTAACTGATTTCAATTTTTTTTCGTAATACTAATGGTGCTTTGTTCAGAAGTCCTTCCTCTAAAGATGCATAATCATTGCTGTATCTGATGCTGTTGGTGGAGCTTGTGCCAGCGTTCTTTGCTAGTGATGTTTTAATTTGTGACTTGTCACTAAATTTCTGCTGTAGACTTTTCAGCAAATACGCAGCAGATGAGAACCTCACAAGAATTTAAATACAGTGAATACACTGATGTAAGAAACTCAGGCTAGTTTTAAATTAAGATATATTTCTGTACGAAATAATATCAAAACTATCATATGGCTTTTTTTTGGCTCGTTTTGTGGCTCGTTTTTGCTTCAGTTTCTCTTCTGTCGGCTTTCATAAAAAAGTACGTGTGCATGAGTAATGATATTTAACTGAGATTGTAAGTTATATCTGTTCATCCATTAATATGTGAGTTGCATTTTGTATGCTTTCTGTAACCACTTTAGTTTCATATGATCCCAAAGCTTCAAATCAACCTCGTTTATGTCGTCGTAATTGGTTACGAAATGTGCATACTGCAGAAAATATTCCGGAAGAAGTGTCTAAGTGTTTAATACATGTACTTGGTGACCGTAATATTTCTTCTGTTGATCAACCACATTTTCTGTAGAACTTGTCTGTTACAGCAAGTGCTGTAAAATTTTTATAGTATTTGCTGCGATATCTATGACATCCTTGTGGTTCCTGTGGCAAATTGTTCACTGCGTTACAATATGTAGATGTAGAAAATTTTACTTTAGTTGATCTCCTGCTTGCAGCTTTGTTTGTGGTACTCCATTGTTGTTCTTGTTATGAAAGAATTCCATCACACTGTATACTGTTTCCTATATGGAGGATGCAAAGTCTGTGAAGATCCTGAAAGTAGTGATCATATGTATTATACTTTAGTAATGGATAAGCTCCTTAATTTTGCATATATATATATGCGACTGAGATACTTCTAATTGATTCTTATGTGTTTAAGTAGAAAATGTACCCATTGGTATACCTATTCCTTACATTGATTCGTAGATTGTATCTGTATTATTTAAAAACAGTTGTAATTCTATAATAAATGGATATGGAGTATTAAATGCACATGGCACAAAATCCCAACAAATACATTGAAGATCTTATAGTGGCTTTGAGTTGTTATGACTCCCCTTTGGGTCGTTGTTTCTTTGACACATTCCCCGTTTCCCTTTTTTTTTCTATGGTAAGATTCTATGCCTTTGTTGTTGTTGTTCACCTTGAAGTCTACATCTGTATTGCAGAACTGTTTTGAAATGTCTGTTGACCGATGAGAATTTATATTTCAACCTCTATTCATATTTGTTGAGCATTTACGTTTGTTAACTTATATTTATTATACTTTATAATATTTCCCTTCACACAAATTCATAAGATAATTCAATCTATCATATGTATGATTTTTTTATAAAAGCTGCTAGGGTGGCAATCCCAAAAATTGTCATATGGCTGAGTGGGTGACAATTTTTCCACTTTTATCCTCTGTTCATGGTTCGATGATTTTCAATAATTATTGAAATAAAAGATCTTTTAGTATTATAAAATAAATAATATATAGCTGAGAGGATGACAATTTTTTCTCGGGGGTAACAATCTGCTCTGTTACCCTCCCAGCTATATGTTATTTATATATAATTAAGTTTCAGTTAGTACATACCAGATTCAGAATATGAACATTCAGGCTAATTTAGTGGTTGGATGGAAGAGGCTGAGTGACCTGGCTGTTTATCTTTTGAGTCCATTTATAAGCTATTTATCATTATTCCGTCTACAAAATAAAAATAAAAAATACCTGTAAATAAAAGTAGAAAAATCCATAAGAGAAAAATTATTGAACCAAATATCAAACCATGAACTAAACAGGGCGTACATTAATCATTACAACAGATATGTCACTTTTGCTATAAGACTTGGGATTTAAGTTGGTCCTCGCTTTTAATAGTGAGAATATGTATTACCATTGTGTTTGATGCCAAGCACTTGTAAGTATATTAAAAAATACAGTCAAAGATCGTATTTCAACATCTTATTTGATATGTTCAAACAACTTGGCCAAATGTTAACTAAGGAGTCTAATGCCTTACCTTTCAGGTCTTCTTATGACATGAACAAACCATGGAATTATTTCTTAAGTCACTGATTAATGCTCTGGATGCTATAAAATATATTTAAAAATTGGTATCACACTTGTACTGCATTGTTTAATCATGTCTCCACTTAACCGAAGGGAGACATATTGAATTACCCCTAAGTCTTCTAATTCTTCTTCATCTTGTTATACAACCTTGTCCCGGGCAGACCTTTTTTTATCTTAGGGCCTAGTGTGTTCACATTTTGTATGTCCATGCATTCCTCACCGTTCATTCAAGATCTTATGTTGGCTTTGAGTTGTTATTACTCCCCTTTGGGACATTGTCTTTTTGACACATTCCCCGTTTCCCTTCTTTTTTCTGTTGTGTCGTGGCGGAGTGTCGCGTATAAGAATTAGGTCACTGTGGCCTTGACCTTCCATGTAAAGGTCAAATAATTGATTTTTTAAAGAGTGTTCTTGTCCCAGGCAGAATTTCTTTGTCTTAAGTCCAAATGTGATCATATTTGGAATCTATATACATTGGGTGGTGGCGGAGTGGTTGAGATCCCCACCCAAACCATATATTATCTGATTATACTCATGATAAGATGAGTTGGATCTTGCATACTTGAAGCCCCTGGGATTGATACCCCTAATTTATTAGTTGTCCCCACCCATTACAGTTTTAAGAATTATAAATTATCATGAAAACTGTTAAGATCCCCACCCTAAAGTCGTAAATAATCTTATTGTTTATGATAAGTGAGTTGGTTGTTACATACTAGAAGACAGAAAGGGGTGTCCCCCATTCCCTATAACTAATTTATATTTTGACAACAGTTGAGGTCCTCTCCCCTTAACCATATATATAATGTTAGTGCTTATGATAGGATAACTTGGATGATGCATATCATAAGCATAAAGGGGTGGCCCAACCCACACCCCACCCGTCCAATTTAAGAATTATGGCTTATATCATGCAAATAATTTACATTTTCAACCCTAAACCACGTATAATCTTGTTGCTTCTGATAAGATGAATTAGTTAATACATACCAGAAACTCTAAGGGGTTGTCCGCTAACAATGATTATTACACATTTTAATAATCATAGAATATCTTATCCATACATATAAAGGGAAGACATCAGTTTAAGTTGGCTAAAACAATTCTAGTTAAATATGCCAATTATCTAATTAAGGATCTGACAACATTTGACCCTTCTTAAGCCACTAATTACAAATAAAAATATTTTCTTCAGTCATGGTTTCAGTTTGTTTGTATATGAAAGTAAAACACAGGTTTCAGTCTTGTACTTTTAAGTTGAATTAAATACGTCAATTAGCCAAATTAATTAGAGTTCTTATGTGACCTTTGAACCATAAAGTGACTTCTCAAGTTAATAAATTTGTTTAAAAGTGATCCTACAAAAATAGTACTAAAATGTTTGATTAAAAGTTATTAAGTGGGATTTCATTGTGCACCCCAACTCTATGCACCGCCCAGGTAACAAAAGGAACATAAATCCTTCATCATATTGATACAAGTATTTCATTCACACAACCAAACCGTTCGACCTTTCGTACTCACTTGTATGAATAAACCTCAGCTGCTCCCATGCGATTTGTGGACAATTTGTGTTCCATCTTTGGTCGTTGTGTTCTATTGTCAAGAGAAATTAACAAAATTATACTTGTGTTTTTTAGTTGAATAACATACCTGTAGCTCTGTCCTTAGCTGATTTTGGCTTTCCTATTTAGATCATATTGTTAATTTGTTCTCTATCAGCTTTTACACATATTATTTAAGCAATAATGTAAGCGTACTTTCTTTCCGGCGTGCAGAATTTCCGGGTATATAAACAACCTATTGTATTTCTACCTTGGTGTTTATTCTGTCACGGTCAGTACTACTTCATTGTGATTGGTCGATTAAATGTTTTGGATATTCTACTCTAGTGCATTTTATCCAAAAGGAAAGAATCCACTGCCGGAATAAATCCCCTGTTACAATAACAGTACATTATTTGAATACCCGAGGGTGTCAATCACAGATTTGACGGTCAAAATGCAGTTACAGGCAACGCGTAGCGGAGCCTGTAAACGGATATTTTGACCGTCAAATCACGATTGACGCCCTCGGGTATTCAACATGTTCAAATAATGTACTGTTATTGCGATTGTAATGCAATTGAAAACCATTAATCGATTTCATGTTCTATTTTTAACTGAGGGGGGCCGGCCCTTTTTCGGGATGTCGGGATTGGATGTTTTTGACCCCGGGATTTCGGGATTTTTATGATTTAAGCCCGGGATTTCGGGAAATTTATTCACCGGGAATCGGGATTTCATCAGTCTTTAAGTTTCTTTGTAGTTCGGGATTTCGGGATTTAGAAAAAATAAAGTCGGGATTCCGGGATCAGACCCCCTCCGGCCCCCCCTCTTAACTTGTGTAATTGTAACCATACAAGGAACCAGAATAAACAGGGAATCTACAATGGTCCAGGTGTGTGGATGGTGGAATTGACGGTCAGTTCTGACCAATCAAAACTTTCGTTATATAAATGTTGCATTACAATAATTTTCATCATACAAATATCCGAGCTAGTGATATTATCATGTGAAAAAAGGGATTTCCAATTGTTTTGATTAGATCTGCACTTCTGAGGCATAAGTTGTCGAAATACGCAGAACCTTAATTCACAGTATCCTCGGTATTTTGCTATTTGTTACCACTGGGCCGATGCCACTGCTGGTGGACTGTTAGTCCCGAGGGTATTCACCAACCCAGTAGCCAGTACTTCGGTGCTGGTCCGAAAACCGATTTTATTTGAAAATTTGCATTATCAAAAATGAAGAAAAGTTTGTTTAAGCCTAAAAATATCTCCCTCTTGCATAGCTCTGTCCTTAGCTGATTTTGGCTTTCCTATGTAGATCATATTGTTAATTTGTTCCCATGGATTTCCAAATGTTTTCATTTGATCTGCATACTTATGAGACATAAGTTGTCGAAATGCACATATGCAGAACCTAAATTCACAGTATCCTCGGTATTTTGTTATTGGAAATGGATACAAAAGCAACAAACAAAGGGAAGAAAATAAAGAAAATCAATGCCCAGTAACTCTTTATTTTATATTGCTATAGAGATGAAGGTTACGCGGTTGATGAGGCCTTCATAATGATTTATGTTTTGGTATTATTTACTTCCCATCTTTCTTAAAGGACAAGGTGCGATAAGGGGTTGATTTGGCCCAAGATTCCAGTGAATTTCTAAGTTGCACCTTAAGATTTTACTTCATGTTCGTTTCAAACTTTAAATCCAATTTACAGAAAAAATACAAAAGTTAGAACCAATGACGTCACAATATGTGCAGTTCTGGCGTCATGAAAAGGCTACTTTTCAGAATTTTCATATAAATATACCGCATTTGGCAGATTTTCGTACAGTTTTCCTTACCGGAAATATAGAGCACATCCAAGAACCAATTAGATAATTCACCAACTTATTTGTACAAATGAAATGAATTGCTCATATAAATATTTTTTGTGGTTCTTGCATGTGCTCTATATTTCCTATACATAAAAAGTAGTCAAAATCGGTCAAATTTGTCATTTTTCGACAAAATCTTCAATTTGTCCCTTCTTCTACACTCAAAAACTTCGTAATCATACATAAATATTTGAGAACTGTTACTGTTTACTGAAAAGCAATACCCAAAGAATATTTCAATGAGAAAATTTTGTTATTTCAATTAAATTTATTTTTCAGGCCAAATAATGCCCTTACCGCCCCTACTCCTTTCGATATCTTATTCAAGCAAGGTGTTGAGATGTCTAAATATTCAATTCTATTTCAATTATATCATAGCAAGAATTTCCCATCTCATTTTGTCGTGATTCGGTGGATGTCTCTGTATCTTTGTTCCTTTACATATTAATCATTCACCATACAATGTACTGTTTTCAAAAATTTTGAGAATTTTTTTAGCATAGGATGAATCCTCTTCCAAACAATCTTGCGAAATCAGTTATGTTCTTAACTGATTTTGAATTTTCGTACATTTGTAATGTCTACTAGTAGTTCTTTTATTGTTTTGTTTCTTATTTTTCATTTAGCATCAGTGCTACAATTTCAACCCAGCGTAGTCTTATTTTGTAGCATGCTTAAATACTGAATATTTTACGAAAGGATATGGAGTAAATGAACATGAGACCATAATCCATATGTTAACTCTTACTGCAATAATTTCAATGAGCCTTACTTGAAAATTAATAAACACATTAGTATAAATAATCTATTTCTTGGTTTTTAGTATTTCCAATATTGTCATATATTCCGATTTACAGATGTAAGCCTACTTTGATTGGATGACGTTCGTCGAATGTCAACATATATTCGGAGAACTGCCAGGTAATATAAGTTGTCATGGAAATTGACAACATCATAACATGAAAACAACATGGTGAAATTGATAAAAGTAACATTTTTCGCAGATTTCATTTCACCAGGGCTGTTCATCGGAATATAAAGAGACGGGGTATATTTATAGATTATTACATGTCATTTTTCATACCGGTCCTGGTATTAGCCCGAGACGCCCATATCAAGCCCGAAGGCGTAGCCTGAGGGCTGATATGAGTTGAGGGCTAATACCAGGGACGGTATGGAAAATGACATGTAATGATCTATTTATCACATATTTTAAACCTGTTGAAGAAGGAAATAAGCAAACCTAAATTAGATGTAAAATAAAAGCAATAGTTTTCGCATTTAGCAAATGAATATATCCCGAATAACAAATGCATTTCTAAAAATTAAGAGAAGAGTAACTATACAGTAAAACATATTCATGATGCCCTTTTCGACAATCTTTCCAACAAATAGTGTAGTATTAGATTGAAAAATTGAAATTCCATATATGGATAAAGCTGAATTCATTGTACTGTAAAGGTCAACTACCCTTCCGGAGCACCTGATCATACCTCCAGTTTTCATAGGGTTCACATTGCTAGTGATTTAGTTTTGTGGCGTTCTTTTTCATTTTTTTGATCTGTGTCAATTTGTCTAAATTTGTATAGTTTTTTTTATTTCTGATATAAGAATTTCCTCATTTTGTTTCCTCTTTTGCTTTGGTATTTGTTTTCCAATGTATAACCTAATGATGCGACTATGAAGCAAGACAAACAGGTACACCGTAAGGGACCGACCATTTAACTTGAAGGGGGGGGGGGGGCTATGGTTTTTTTCTAAAAAAATATTTTGGATCTGATTTTATGTGAAAAAAATATTTTGGCTGCCAAAATGATGAAAAAAAATTTTCTGAATGAGGCTTTCTGCCCAAAAAATAATGTTATTTTTGAAAAAAAATATTTTGTTGATACGCGTGCAAAAAATAAATAATTTGTTTCGCGCAAAGCGCGAAAAAAATTTTCTGTCCAGAAAAAAAACCATAACTCCCCCTTCAGGTTAAATGGTCGGTCCCTAAATGAAGACTGACATCCACAAAGTTTAAATACAAATTACAGCTACATCAATCTACACAACCTATTTTCTTTACTTTGTGAAAAGCGCGCGAAATGGCAATGAAGTTACGTTACGTCACGTGAACGTTACAAGTGTAAAACGTTAACTTTGTACATCGGAATAATAGAATCTTTATAATATCAGGAAAATTCAGTTTAATTCATCACGGACAAATTGATCTTCAGTTTGATTGACAGAGTACCGGAAGTGAATTTTGAGGGCACAATATGGATTTTCAGGGCAAATATCGATATCAGCCCTGAGGGCAAATAACTTGATCTAATTTCCGGCTATTATTTGACATGCAAAAATGTACATGTTTGTACTAAATGTGTGATAAAGCGTGACATACCCTGGATATTTATTTCGCCTCAGGAAATATAACTAAACATCCAGGGTATGTCAGTCACGCTATATACCCCGTCTGAAACCTGAATAACATATAATATCCTTTAATTCGAGATGGATTGCTTTCAAAATTTCCAATCGTTAGTGTGTAGTAGAAAGAGACATAACTCACATCTTAAAATGTTACTTGATACAGAGTATTCATTGACGTAGTACTGTAGTGTTGGTGAAAAAAATGTATGAAGCTGCATCAAAAGATGGGGACAAAATTGCAATTTATCTGAACGACGGCCTTCAGTATACGTAATGTAGAATGGTTGTTTATCGGTTCGTTAGCAACTGCAATCATTTCCTGATCTTCACTGAAGAGACATGTATATGTTGTCGAAATGACCATCTTCAGAATTACATTGATATGTATTACAATTTAGGTATTTTCAGTAGCAGATCCAGGGGTACGAGGAGGGGGTGTGCCCCCCCCCCAACCTTAGGTTTGAAAATATTGAAAATTCCTATAAGTATTTTTTTTTTGGAAAGGAAAAGTGGGTTCCAGTCACCCCCCTTTTTTTAAAGGAAAAATTATGAGTCGAGCCTCCAATTAGCAGATTGTTTGGGTCTGCCGCTGATGTTGTTATTTTATTTGGAAAATTGGGTTCCATCCACCTCCCTCCCTTTTTAAGGAAAAATTATGGGTCGGGCCTCCAATAAGCAGAAAGTCGGGGTCTGCCGCTGATGTTGTTATTTTATTACGGTTTGATCCATTCCTCTTTCGGTGGACTGTTAGTGCTTGGAGTTTCTAGGACAATTGTCCAATACTTCGGTATTCACCAGAAAAGTGATTTTTTTTTAAAATTTGCTATCCCGGTATATATGATATTCAGACTGTGTTCTGGACAGACGTTAAATCAGAAAGAGGTAAAGGATTATGTGCTCCGGGTTAGAGATGGAATTTGGGATGTATGATGAGAAATCTTAATTCCACTCAAAGTCAGCGCTTGTAATTGCAGTAGTTTTATTCCAGTATATTTTATATTGGCCCCTTTTTCATATGAGACACTGAAACATAGATATCACAGGAATATCCCTTTCAAAAAAGTGTTATCTTTTTCTGGGTTTGAAAGCTCCCATATAATTCTTCGCTTCCGGTTATCACTCGTACGGTTGGCTAACAATACACAACTGAAACCCTGAATACATTTTAATTCTAACAAAATGTCACATTAAAGATTGACCTAGTAATCTAAATAAGTATGAACAGTGAACTGTGTTCAGGATGAACAACACTTGTCATGTTGGGTTGATAAACGGAACTGTTTCATTGTATCTAAATACCGACCAAATAATTTTTTTGAAAAGGCCTATAGCGTCAGCATTTCTTGGATGCATCGATTTAATTGGGAAATAGATGATTATATGTGTATCACATACCTTAATGGCTGTGTTCAAGATACCTGCTTGATGGTCATTGTTGTCAAGTCGCTTTCAAGAGAACAACAAAAAAAACCTTTATACATAATGCAGTTTTGATACAAGTGTACACTGCTGATAAATAATGCATTTCCGAAATGGCCATACAGCTCATTAAAATTTATTGCAGTTGGAGTTAACATGTGTTTTATTGTCTCATGTTCATTTACTTCATATCCTTTCGTAAAATATGGAGTCGTCTACGATAATAGATATGTGCCACTAAGAGTTAGTGTATAAGTTAAGATTTTGATTCTAAAGAAGACTCCAAAAATGATGTTGCTGTACAGTAAAATTACAATTTAGGGATAGAGGACACTGGGTAGTGTGATTGCCGAAGTCAAGCGTATTGGTTTCGTACGTTGTTGATTACTTATTTACTTATCTCCGAAAATGGTCATGTATAGTCTATTGGGAAAAGAATTAATATTCTAGAAGAGTATATATTTATCCCTTTAGCCGAACTATAATCTTCAAAGATACAGAAAAAATATCTACATGGTAATTTCTTCTTAAAAACTTTCAAATAAACATTCAGACAAAAAAATATGGAAGTAAATAGTGCAAAAAAAATATGAAAGGGGTAATGTTCCATTACTTGACTTAACCATGTATTGGTAGAGACTTTGTCTCATGTGCATTTACTCCAAATATTAATTTTCATTCTTTATTCAATTCCATTACCCGTGACCCTTAATTTCTATATTTAGAGCAAGGTAGAATGCAGTTCGAGTCGAGCAACATCCTACATAACAAATTATCTTGAAAGACCAATTTAGACTCTTAAATTTTATTGCACTACATTAGAAAAAATATCTCTCATTGTTTTTAAAAGATGTGACATGTCAAACAAGACCATCGTTGCTAGTTGTTTCAGTCTTATTATATGTTGTTCTGCAGATATACCTGGCAAAGACCAAACGTTAGTATGTACTCTTTTCAAACATGTTTATACTTCAACAACATTGGCCAGTGGCGGATCCAGACTTTCTGCTAAGGGGGCCTGATCCATAAATTTTCCATAAGTGGGGCCCAGAACCCAGTTTTCCCCAGACGAAGTCGGTGTGACATGTTGTTATTCTACGTTTCTTCTGATTACTCTTCTTCTTCAAATAATCTTTGTCCGGGCGATTATTTTTAAATGATCGACTGAAATAATTTCAAACTTTGCTCACAGTTAGACAACCATCTGAAGTTATATGTTGTACATTTAAAATTTTCAAAATGGCCGCCACTTCCAAGACGATCGCCATTTTATGTACAAAAATTAGTGATTCTAAAATGTCTGGAACTGCTTTGGACAATTTGTTCATATTTTGTATAAAGTTTCAGAAGATGAGTGGAAGGAATCTATGCGGGGAAAAAATCAAAATGGCTGCCATTTCCAAGATGGCCACCAAAATGCGTACAAATTTCAACTTTGTCCGATTTCGACGAAAATTGATTTCTAAGTAGACTTCGAGGTTGCGATTGAGATGGAATTATGGAACTAGTTGTCTGGGGTGACATCGGCTAAATGCTTGCAATCGATTGCAAATGTAGTTATTCTATTCTTCCAATAATTGTTCGAGCGATTCTTTTTTAAATGACTGAATGAAATGCATGATTTCAAACTTTGCTCAAAGTTGGACCACCATCTGAAGTTATATGCTGTGTGTTTAAAATTTTCACAATGGCTGCCATTTTTACGTTAAAACAAACTGATGCTTCAATGTTTCAGAAACTACTAAATTCAAAACTTGTTCATATTTTGTATAAATGTTGAGTAAGATGAGAGGAAGGAATTGATGTGGATAAATTTTTCAAAATGGCTGCCACCTCCAAGATAGCCGCCGAAGTACGTAAAAACTTCAACTTTGTCCGATTTCGATGAAAATTGATTTCTAGGTAGATTTTTTAGGTTGCGAATAAGATGGAATCATCGAATTAGTTGTCTGAGGTGACATTCGGCTATTGCCTGCAATTTCAAGTCTAATTGTTTTTTTTTTTGTGTCATTGCTGTGGCATCATACCTGCTTGTTCATATCAATCTTTTACGAATGTCGTTACCGGGGCATGACTATATATTTACCCTTCCGAAGCACCTGATGACACTCTTGTTTTTAAGAGTTCACACTGTGAATGCATTACTGAGTTTTTAGTGTTTCGTATATTTTGTAATTAAATCGTGTCGTTGTTTTTCCGTCTTCAGATGCTCTAATTTTCATTTCTACTACAAATACAAATAGCTTTATTTAACGTCGATAAAACCAAACTAACAACATAAGATCTCAAGAGCTTTTAAAATTGATGGTGTATAAAGTCATGTTGAGCTTTGCCATCACTTTGCGTCCGTGGTCTGTTCACCCATGAGCCGCGTAAACTTTTATTCAAAGATCTTCCCCTCTGAAACTACTGGGCCAATTGAAACGAAACTTCTCTTCAATAGTCTTTTAGTAGCCCCTAAACTACTGGGCCAACTGGAACCAAGCTAATAATACAGGTTTACCTTATCCATGATGACCTCCGCTTAGCGAGGAGAAAACGTATTCGGAGATCTTATCCTCTGATTCAATTGGAACCAAACAGTCGTTACAGTTGCACTTTTATCTAAGATGGCTGCCAATGGGGAATATAGTTGATATTTGGGACTTTAGAAACTGACTCAGTGTACTGAAGTACTTAACCAATTATAACAACACTTTGCTACAGTAGATATAGTCTTTGGGTGGTGTAGAGACTTATGGATATAGATAATCTAATATGACTCTGTGGTCTGGGTGGTGCATAAAGAAACTTTTTTCGGGTTAAAACCGATCTAAGATGGCCGCCAGTAGGGAGCAGTGAACACCGGACCGCATGAGAAAACCAATTCAGAGATTTTCACCTCTCAGACTCGGGAGGGGGGGGGGTCACTCCATAAGTTTTTTGGTAGGGGTGAGCCGCTGGCACATCAGAACCCCCATCCTTTTATCATATATTAAGAATCTCAAAAATATATACCTTATCATATATTTTTTGAAGAAAAGTACACCTAATCATATATGATGCAGACAAGTATTCCTTGTCATATATTGTAATGAAAACAGTAAATTCTGCACATTCAATCAAAAAGTATAGTGAATTACACGTGGTTTGATACCCTTTCAATGTAAATATGTCAAATGCTTTAGATACAACATGTTGACCTTATCGTATAATCTCTTCTGAAATTTCCTATCCTTATCAAAATTTGACACCCTTATCATATAATACGGGAAGCAAGGAAAGGGCCAGCGCCCGGGGCCAGCGGCTCATCCCTATTGGAAGTGACCCACCGAGCTCTCAAAGTGCACTCACAACAGTAAAGAAAGAATTCATTTTTTTTCTGTTCATTTATATTTTTCGTTTATATGAGTAATACAACATTCCAGCTTTTAACACGCGGGGTTACGTCGTCAATTAGATATCATGGGGATTGGATACACCGAATCCTTGATAACGTGTATAGTGATTGATTTTCAAACACAAAGACACATATCAAATGATAATCTTAAAACATGTACGCGATAGTATTTTAGTGTTTTTTTTAATTGGAACCGTATTACCTTGTCCCCGCAAGGGTCCCCTTAAAAATGATAATCCAACGTTCTATATTTTGACACTTGTGCACTTTTACGTCGCGTTTCCCTACACTCTTTCTGTCCTTTTGCAGTACAAAGTTCGGACAAGTTAGAGTAGTAGACCAAAGGAAAACATTGAACCATGGCTTCTTTTACAGAAGTAAGTATACTTTATTTTGTTTCAAGATACCAAAGAACTTACAAAAACTATTTTCATTGAAATTAGCGAATAACAAACCAAAGGCAAAGTGTCTACTGTCCAGATCAGTCACAGGACATTGCATGAATAGTCAAATTTTCTAATTATTAACAAGGTAATGTGGATCAGTGGTGGGGAGTCCCTACAAAGCCTGTCAAAGGAGCTTGTTTGTGGGTCTCAGTGGGGTATAAGCGGGAAACGAGATTGGCCTGTATTTTGCAAGCTACACGATACATAGTAAAAAAAAATCATGAGGAAATGCATTTGTTTAAACATACATATGTACTAGTAACTTAAATGTACAGAGCAGACCGGTGTGTCCGCACACCTAACACTACTTCATTAGATTTACACAAAGTTTAAAAGTGAAGAACTTAAATGTAAATATTTGCTTTAAATGCTTGAGTATAACACTTTTGAAAAATAAAATTAAGCTTAAAAAAATTGGTCTGTACTATCTGATATGGGGTCCTGAACACAGCTTGACCAAATTTTGCGTAAACATTGTATTGGCCGGTGTGTCTGCGCATGACCTAGAAAACCCAACATAGGAATGTTAAAAAGAAAGATTTTACAAAAGGAACCATGTGATAAAGGAAATATATTATTTCGTTGCTTTACTGTCTCAAATTTGTGTATTGAAATTACAAAATACTTGAAAAGGGGGGTTTGGAACATAAGTGAGGATAAACAGATTAGCAGCTATTTTTAGCCTTTTAAACATGTTAAAGTAAATTACGTATTTTTCTGCCAAAATTTGAAAAAAATTTTCTGTCCTTTAGATATAAAACTTAAAGTTGTAAATGTGTTGACACAACGTTTTGTGTTTGCAAAAAAGTGGCTTTAACATCTAAAGGTCGGTGGTGTGCGGAAACACTGGATGCGCGGACCCCTGTTCTCACACTGTACTTTCTGCATAAATTGTAAATTAATTTAGATTTAAGATTTTAAAATCATATCTTTTCCTTAGGTACACACTCAAATTTAAAAAAACTCAAGAGGTCAGGAAAACGTCTTATTCTTATCGAAATTGTTCTGGATGAATACTATGATATATAATGCAGGGCAAACTAACATTGGTTTGGCTAGTAGCATGTGTTTTAAAAAAGAAATTTGGCAATTTCTGACCTGAATGTGTTGAATTACATCCTCTATGTACCAAAATTGAACAGAATCTTGAAAATGAACAGTAGTCCCAAATAATTGGTATTAGCTTGCCCTTCCTTTGACATTAAAGCATAATTCCACAACAATTTTGAAACATATAAGTCCTTTTTTGGACCACCTAATTTTTTTGAAAACTGAGTGTTTACCAAATGAAAACATGGAAAAGATTTGCCTATAAAATACAAAATTCAAATATATTTACAATTTTCTTAGTGTGTATGTGTAGATTATATTTAAAAGAGTGCATTTTACAATAATATTTTACTACATTTTTTGCAGCTTGAGAAATACAGACAAATGTTTTATTTTATCGAGTGTCCTAATTTTTTACTTTAGTGAAACCTTAAAGTAAGCGGGAAACTTGATTGTGGCAGAAAAGTGCATGTGAAAATAGGAAACTATGTTGAATGTAAGGCTGGAACCACAGAAAAAAGAGCCATGAAACTGGAAATGATAGCCTCTTTAAGAATCTTTGTAAAATGTTTTACCACTCTGGAAACACCAGTTAGGAAAAAGTGACGGGATGCAAGGGACCCCCATTGAGACTCCCTTGTTACAAAATAATAATGGTAGCTTCAACTCACTAAATTGTTTTTTTAGTGAGCTGAAGCTATTATTATTATTTTGTAACAAGTCCCTGTGACTCCCTATGCAAAATCCAGTACATAAACAATGTACTAGTTTTTTTTTTATGTTATTGGATATGGCTGGAGGACCCTTAACCCAGATTCTTGCAAGTAAATACCAGACTAATGAGAAACATCCGAGTAATATCTTAGACAAACGTGGGTGTAACAGTGCTAGAGGATTATCAATACTACACCATAGTACCAACTTTCTTTCTTTGTGATAACACCATATATGCTGGAACCAACTTCCAAACAGTATTATGCATGCCAACTCTGTTGAGGCATTTAGCTATAGACAGCCTAGGGAGTCATAGCATCTCCAGCGCTCTCTCTACCAATGTATGAAAGTATTAAGTTTCTACAACATAACGGATACAGATACAGTGTATTCTGGTAGTACCTAATATTGTGGTATGTTTTTTGTATGGTGTTTGGTTTAAATGACACTTTCAGCAGTATTTCTGCTATATCGTGAGAGGGCGGACAGCTATATAGGGAGGTGGGAGACTAGGGGGTGGGAGGTGGGAGAACAGGGTGAAAATTAGATGGGAGGAGGGAGAAGAGGGGGAGGGAGGAGGGAGAAGAGGGGGAGGGAGGTGGGAGAAGAT
Source organism: Modiolus philippinarum (assembly GCA_002080025.1). Taxonomy (NCBI): domain Eukaryota; kingdom Metazoa; phylum Mollusca; class Bivalvia; order Mytilida; family Modiolidae; genus Modiolus; species Modiolus philippinarum. Next base: position 63,026 of record MJUU01073577.1, on the reverse strand, counting down.
GGGAAGGGAGGAGGGAGAAGAGGGGTGGGAGAAAGAGAAGAGAGGAAAGGAGGTGGAAGAAGAGCGGGAGGGAGATGGGAGAGAGGAATACCCTGTCCGCCCTCTCATATCCTGGCGGTCAGTTTTAGTGGTGGAGGATTCGAAGCCGGAGGTCCGAGTATCGTGGTAAAGCTACAATGCAGATATAGCAGTTACAAATCTGGTTGAAGTAAACATGAATACCACAATATTATGAACTCAAGGATGCAATGAGATACTACTATACACAATAATATTGCAGCTATTGGATAGGAGACTGATAGGAAGAGGAGATAATGGTATGAACCTTTGCAAAATACATGTATTAATGTTTTGTGGAGGCAAAAATGAAACCAGGCAGTAGTTCCCCATTTTCCAACCCATTCAACCTGATTTTTTCATTATATTTGCCCCTTTACAATAATTAAGGCTACATTCATTTGAATCTATATTGTTCAAATACATAATGTACCTGTGGTTAAAAGTAATGACAGACATCATCTCTTAGAAACATATGAGACTAAACAATTCAGGGCATTTAGCAAGTTTGAGGCTCAGATTCTTTCTACATAAATACTCCTGGCTCGGAGACTGAGCCTGTATCACTCACTTGACAAAATGTTTCTAAGCCATGCCTATGCTGATGTTCAAAAAGGATGTTTTTTTTTTAACATCCCGCTTTAGCGGGCCGTATATAGTGATCATGGTGTTCATACGTTGGTCCGTCTGTCTGTTTGTTCGTCTGTCCGCCATAGCTTGCTTACTTTTTGGTGTCAACTCCTCCTAGACTACTTGCTTATTTCCACTGAAACTTTCATAGAATGTTTATTACACATTGCCATTGTGCACCATGCATCTATTTGAAAATTTTATTTGATCTTTTTTAGGGAAGGGGGTATATATTAGTGAGCTTTGCACATTTTTTCTAGTTTCAGATGGGGTCTAATGTTAAGCTATGTTCTCCGCTGGCAGCCATGTCTTTGCCAGACCTGATTGAAATAAGTCTCAAGTTAATTAATATTTGTAAAGGACCTTCCATACATAATTCCAATATAGTTAACTTAAATTTGCTTCGGTTCCGTGGTTTCAGAGTAGGTGATGAAAGTGATGATTTTCTAAAAGGGTTCAATGTTACACTATGTTCAGTGCTGGTGGCCATGTATTTTATCAGGGTGGAAAAAAATGAGCAATTTTTGTGAAGGACCTTCCATACAATATGTACAATAAAAGGTCATCCTCGTCATGCTGCTTATAACAGTCTGCTCCGTTGGGCACTAGTCCTATGCTCGAGACTAGTAAATTTGAATTCGGACTAGTAAATTATTTCAACCACTAGTCCGACAGGCAGTCAGGGGAATCACAGAAACAAGTGACTAGGTAATCACTTATATAAGTGATTTTAGAGCTTTTCTGATGGAAATCCTAAACAACCATAAAATGGCAAACTGATAAAATGCCTTGCTTTAAAAACTCATATAAACTATTTCTTATTATAGTCAAGTACATGTAAGATATAAAATATGCAAAATTGGGAAGCCATTTGACAAGATATTGAGAAAAATTAAGATTTATGACAAAATTTGGCATTTTATTAGTCATTTTAAAAGTCAATTTTCCATGTGAAAATGAATTTTCCTGATGCCCATGATAATTATTTTGGAAACTTGGATCTTTCAGCTTTAAGTTAAATCAATAAAAAAGTACTGTTCTCGGACAAAAAAACAACTGTTCTTGGGGCCCGAAAAAAGCTGGTGTTCAGCTGTATGATCACTTATATAAGTGATTATTTGGATAAAAATTGATGAAATCACTTATAGAAGTGACAACCAGTAAATTAGTCCCTGTAGTCATCCAGCTTCATTTATTGAAAACAAAATTCCCAAAGATACTATCAAATCAATGTCTATCTTTAAAACATGAAAACTCTTTGCCAAGCCACTAGAAAACCCAAATCATTGCTGCAAGTGCTTACTTTATCACTTGTATAGGTGATTAAAAGGGAAAATCAAGAGAGACAACCCTTACTTTCCATAATTTATCAAGATTTTGTCACTGCTAAAGGTGACTGAATGATCACTTGTTTTAGTGGTTCCCCTGACTGACAGGACTAGCAAGAATTTTTTTGTTGCAGAAATTTGATATTGCATTTCCATGACAGCATGCTTAATTTGCATTGCCTTTCATCATGGTAAATTTTTTCTTTTTTTTTCGGACTAGTAAAATGGGATTTGGACTAGCAAATGTGTTACCTCAACTAGCCCGAAGGACTAGTTATGAAAAAAGTTTTTGGTGCAGACTGTTATAATATGGGGGAACTTACTAACCCACAGTGCAAGTCTGTCGGTGAGCTTTTTACAGCCACATTCTCTATCATGGACATGATGGTTCATTAACATGATGAAGATGCAATTTATAGTTGCCCAACTCATTGACAGAGTTCTGATTTTCAGATAGACCAGCTGATTTTTCAGCAATCTCCAAGGGGCCGAATATACCCCCATTCCTGTTTCCATAAATGTGGTAATTTTCTTGGGGTGTTAATTTGTGATGTGTTATACCCAAACCTTTTGGGTGGTTATGATAGTTGCGGGTCTTCAAAATATGATTGTAAAACATTCAAGTTATTAAAAGTATTCGTATGGAGGTTATATTCATGGTGAAATTAGCAAAAATTGCCCCAACATGAACATTTCCACATTGACAGTTAATAGCAATTACTTGTAAATCATTTGAATGTTGTTAAATTTTTATTTTTGCCACAATTTTTTAATTCTAAAGTGATATTTTTGTTGAGAAGCATGATTAGAATTTTCCATAATTGCCTGAAAATGCCATATACATGTACCTCAGGCGTCAGGGCATCCTTTTCATCCTGAAAATCCTTATTGAAATAACAGCTTTATTTTATCAACCAACATAAGTTGATCTTTAATTTATTAATTTGAAACAAGAGAATAAATATAAAACTATGTAGAAGGTGTGAATACTAATTAAGCAGAATTATATGTATATTCTAATGTGTACTTTCATAACCAACCTTACTTCACAGAGTGTTATCATTTATTACATGTATGAATAGTTTTTGCTCAGTCATTGTTGATAATTGACAAATATAAGCATATTTTCTAATTATATGTTTCAAACATGCATTTAAATTATGTACTGTCTAGTAATTGATACCCAAATGACCAAATATCACAAGAGATATCATTTTCCTGCTTTTAATGAAAAGTATTGAAAAGAAGTTTTATATGTAAATGTATTTTCTTTTATACTAGTACATTTGTGTAGTACATGTGTACTTATTTGTGTTGTTGACAATGACTGAAGAAATGGTCCACATATTTAATCAGGGTTTGAAATAAACATTACCAGTGGCAAGTAAATTTTGGACAAGACTATCAAGACTATGTTTCAAACGTACATGTATTCATATGTTGAAATTTGGTAGGCTAAGTTTCCAAATCTTTTTGTACAGATAAACAGGTCAGTGAAAGTCACAAAAATTTACAAACACAAAAATGACTGTCAATGCAAATATTGTCTTGATAGTGGTCATTTTTAAATAGCCCTAGTCAAACATCAATGTGCTCTGCTCTAGATGTGCTTGGTAGGTTCAGGTTACCATGGTTACAAGTGGTTTATACCTAAAGTCATTGCAGCAGAACCATAGCTCTTTCATATATGTATACGGTCAAACTTCCATTTCTAGAACACCAATGGGTACAATGAAACAGTTCAAACAAGAGGTGAGTTAGAGCAATGGAGGTCGAAGTATGTTTAAGCTTGAACAAAGGGACTTGAAAATGTGTTGGAGGCTTCCATAGTGTTCAAATTCTTGCAGTTCAAGCCATCTAAGTTAAACTGTAGTTTCTTTGAAAATTTATGATATTGCAGATTACCATATTAAACATTTAAGGAGGTTCGCTCCTCATGTTTTGGGATAATTGTCAGATTTTCGGAATCCTCGGGTTTTATCCATTTAAAAGTATTATATTTTTCTGTCCATTGACCCCATTATTTTTTTCTATAATTTCGTTTTATACATCTTTGTGAGCATTCTGTAAAAAATTCATTTGACTCTATTTATTCTGTCACATTCATTCATGATCAAATCTTGTTAATGTTAATCCTATGAAAAATCAGAGGAGTTCGGTTTCCTGCCAAATTTTCAATCACTTAAAACTCAAAAACTAGATCATCAACCTATCATTTTTTTTTCTCTTAAATTGTTTCAAATGGAGTAGCGAACCCCCTTAAAAAGAATTTTCAGCTAACAATGTCCTTTAACCCCTTCTCCCTGAGAAATTGTCCTTCAAGGTTAATCAGCTATTGCATGCAGTGGTTAAGTTTAAAAAAAAAGATGAATGTAGTACATTTTCTATTTTTTCTTTTTTTAAAGCTTGTTCAGGGTTTGAAAGCAGCCTTCAGGAGTGGTAAGACAAAATCTTTCGAATGGAGGAAACGTCAACTGGAAGGTGTGCTTAAACTTCTGGAAGAGCACAAAGAAGACATCTCACAGGCACTCAAAAAGGATTTAGGGAAGGTAAAAATTTACAGAGATTACATCGTAGCATGGTTTTATAAGCTTGTTTAGGATATCTGATAACTTTATATAATTTGTGGTAGAGTCAGGCAGACAAATCGAAAAGTTCATATGCCTTGCAGCACATTTTGTCAGGCAAATAAGGATAAGCTGCCAGACCGAAGATAAATTAATAGGACCTACATTTTCATAGTACTAGTATATAGGAATTGCTAATTTTTTACCTGACATTCGGTCCATTTTGCTGATAATTTTTGTCAGACCGACTCGAGTTTTGCCTAATGTGTCCTTCCGTCAGGCAGTTTTCGATATTTCTGTTGTAGAAATGAACACTTAATATGAAAAATGATGCAACAATTTTAATGAACAACCATTACTTAGCATGCTTTGTTCCTCAGATTTAGCCAATTTGTCCTTAGCAGCCACATTTTGACATGACCAGTTTTTAGAACTCGCAATGCTGGACCATGTAAACTGATAGTGTAACGAAACACTGGAAAATCTATATATTGCAGTATGTGTATTTTTCAATAGTCTTGGTTCAAGGGTATGAAATCCAGGATATCACCAATTTTTTGGTATTCTTAAATTTCAGAATCAGTACCACCTAAAAGCTTGATATTATCTGATTTTGGTATGGAAAAGTCAGATATAATGACAAACAAAAATATTTTTATATATGAAAATGCACACTTTTATTCCATTTAAAAATATTATAAAATGGTTAAAAGAAGACAATTTACAAACATTATAAAGTTGAGATAATCAGAATATAGTATGTATCGATACTTGCCTTGTATCGATATATCATACTGCAATTATTTTATTGATGATACTCATTAGCGTTTGTATGAAAAGATGTCTATCTGGTTCTGGAGACTGTTTTCCTGGGAAATAAAAACTTAAGTAAAACTGAACTATTATTTTTAGAAAATAAAAAAAAAGATAAGGGAAACTGATTTTTGTAGAGTGAGCGGGAATGAAAAGCTATTAATTAACTTTTGCTGCCTTTAAAGATCATTTAATTGACATGTAACAAATTAAAATGTTTAATAGATTTGTAAAATGTCAGACCATTTGCATAACATGTTTGATTTCTTTACATTTTTAGCCAAAACTAGAAGCAGTTGTATTTGAAATAGACTACTGTAGAAACGACTTGATAGAAACATTGAACAACCTGAGAGAATGGATGAAACCAGAGAAGGTAATGACAGTGGAATCTGTATAATCCGATATCCTGTCAAATTCGACATAATTTTGGTGTTTTAAAGACAGCTTCTCAAATTTTTTTTAACCAGAGTATTCCTACATCCTCTGTATTCTGACAGATTTTAGTGGTCCCATACTGTGTTCGATTAGACAGTTTCCACTGTAAACACACAGAGTCAAATTAAAGATAATGACATACCAGCATGTTTATAGATTCTCATACAGTCAGGGGAATCACAGAAACAAGTGACTAGGTAATCACTTATATAAGTGATTTTAGAGCTTTTCTGATGAAAATCCTAAACAACCATAAAATGGCAAACTGATAAAATGCCTTGCTTTGAAAACTCATGTAACCTATTTCTTATATAGTCAAGTACATGTAAGCTATGAAATATGCAAAATTTGTATGCCATTTGACAAGATATTGAGAAAAATTAAGATTTTTGACAAAGTTTGACATTTTTTAGGTCATTTTGAAAGTCAATTTTCCATGTGAAAATGAATTTTCCTGATACTCATGATAGTTATTTTGGAAACTAGGATGTTTCAGCTTTAAGTTAAATCAATAAAAAAAGTACTGTTCTCGGACAAAAAACAACTGTTCTTGGGGCCCGAAAAAACCTGGTGTTCAGCTGTATAATCACTTATATAAGTGATTACCAGTATTTAGATAAAAATTGATGAAATCACTTATAGAAGTGACAACCAATAAATTAGTCTATGTAGTTTATGGAAAACAAAATTACCAAAGATACTATCAAATCAATGTCTATCTTTAAAACATGAAAACTCTTTGTCAAGCCACTAGAAAATCCAAATCATTGCTGCAAGTGCTTACCTTATCACTTGTATAGCTGATTAAAAGGGAAAATGTAGAGAGACAACTCTTACTTTCACTTATTTGTCAAGATTTAGTCACTGCTAAAGGTGACTGAATGATCACTTGTTTAAGTGGTTCCCCTGACTGTCATACATGTAGGAGTTGGTTACGGGGGGCGGGGGGGGGGG
>MJUU01073577.1:23888-44406 GCA_002080025.1 Modiolus philippinarum | reverse complement strand
GGGGTGGGGGTGCCAAAAAAATTTTTTTTTAATTTTTCATGGGATTTTGATGGGTTTTTTTGCAAATGCTTCCTCGTGAAAAATGCAATAAAACTCTCCCCAAACATTTTTTTTCATCTTGTACCGTTTTTCAGGTAAAAGGAACATACAACTCTAAGGCGGGGGACCTTGAGCACTGCTCTATTTTTTTTACAAGCTATATTTTTAACGGTCCCGATTTGTTTTAACTCGTTAATGGAAGTCGTGTAACTTAAGGCTTTAGACGCTGTAATTTTTTCACCACTGAAATGAAACAACCTGTTGCCCTTGCTTGTTTGTTTACAGACTTTTAGTCCACATTAATATTGTTAATTTTACCTTGAAAATTCTAGTCTCGTAAACACTTTTAAAATAGAAACAGCGATGTCAGAGTTCAGTTTACATATAGAAAGGGGGATAATCATTATGTACGAACTGTTGTGGGATAACCGTTACTTTTAAGAGCAGGTGACAATTTGGAGGTCTCTTAGAATTTGCATTTAGTTCAAATAGTACTGGCTTGTCAGGAATTTTTATATGTTGTGTCTGTACTATGAAGAACCTTTCTATAAGGGCTTTAAGCACTTTGATTTATCTTTTAGTAGTTCTTGAAGATTTTTCAGTCTCACAAGAATATAAAGATCAGTCTTCAAGTAGAGAAATAACGCTAGTGCCCATTGGTATACCATCTTGCTGTTGATAAATATTTTAGAGGAAATGCAGTGAAAAATAAAATGAAAAAAATCAGTAAAAGTGCAAGCTTTATCATGGATATAAAATCCCACCATCAAGAAATATTTTGTCCTTATTTTCCTGAGTGAACAAACTGAACTATTTTTTTTTTGTGGGAAAATCCATTTTTTCTCCAGAAAACTTAAAGCTTCACATACATATAGGGGTTTGTTGATGATTGTGTATTTTTTCTCCTAGGTGAAGAAATCTATGTTGAACATGATGGATACTGCATACATACAGAAGGAACCATTTGGTGTGGCCCTGATCATTGGTGCATGGAATTATCCAATACAACTTACAATAATGCCATTGTTTGGTGCTTTGGCTGCAGGTACAATAGAGAGTAGTAGTTTCTAAAATTATTATCAATCATATTTAAGCCATAAAAGTGGATTATTTGAATGTCCAGAGGCGTCAATCGTAGATTTGATAGTCAAAATGCAGTTTACAGGCAACATGTAGTGGAGCCTGTAAACGGATATTTTTGAGCGTCAAATCAAGATTGATGCCCCCGGACATTCAAATAATCTACTGTTATTGTGATTTTAATGTAATGAAACAATTTCGTAGCATATTTATATTCAAATAGTTGTAAGTGGACAAGGAATCAGACTAGACAGGGAACCTGCATTGTCCGAGGCATGTACATAGTGCAATTGACGGTATGTTTTGACCAATCAAATGATCTGTTACATAAAGGTAGCATTAGAATTAATCATCATAGACCTTTCAAGATAAAAAAGATGCAATAAATCGTTTAAAGGGTAATTGACATAAGACTTAAGTTATAAACAAATTAAAAAATGCTGCAATTAGGCCACATCAAGTTAATATATATATGTAGATTTTAATAGAGGGTCACCAAGATTAATACATGTAATAGGGTGGTTGAAAGGCTTTTATATTTTATTTTTTATTCTGTCCAACCTTTAAATCAAATATTAAAGAATCTGAGAAACATCTATATCGCCATTTAACCAGAATTGGCAACATTTGTGTAAAATGTTTTTCCAGTTTGGTGATGTTTTTCAGGAATCAAAGTGTGAGTAAAGCTGATATTGTACTTTTTGAAAAATGAAAAAAAATGGGGATCGTTAATAACAATTTGCACAATAATGTAGTATATTCATATTTCAGAATATTTATAATCAACTTTTGTCAGAATTTTTATGATTGAATGATCCTGATGATTGTTGATCAAAGATTTTGTAATACAACAGCAAATGAATACCAAAGCAAAAAATGAAAAGAGGAAAATCTAAAAATAAATATTCCAAAAACACAGCAATTGATATTAAGCACAAATTAAGACAACCTTACAAACACAAATCATACAAGCAAAAAAAGCCACAATACAAGAACACTACAAAAATATCAGTATGAACCCCTACAAAAACTCAAGGTATCATCAAATGCTTCAGAAGGGCAAGCTTGATCTGTTCCGTCACACTGTCAGTGAAAAGTTTGATTTTGTCACAGTCTCTGGATCTACTCAAAGATATCAATTTTCATTTTTGAAATAGAAGCATCGAATTGTTCTGTCAAATCATGGTGTCAGACTATCAAGAAAATTCTGTAGTGACAATTGCAACAGTGTTTGAACATAACCTTGATGTAAAAAGTTTTTGAGACAGTAATTTCCCTCTGTTGACCGAGTTGCTTTACAAACTACAGGCACAACAATAGTGAACAAGTTGTGAAATGTAGATACCGTAAATAATAGCGATTTGACCAAGACAACAGATGTAGTATTTTGCCAGACAGAATCTTTAGACAAACACACTTAAAACCCTACAAATTACTCAGTGGCATCAGAAATCCATGAAAATGTCCATTTGGTGTATAGATCATGTACAATGTGAATTCTATAGGCAGTGACTTATGAAGTACATTTATATTTTTCAGGAAACTGTGTTTTATTGAAGCCGTCTGAAGTGTCTATGAATACAGCAAAACTTTTGGAACAACTTATTCCAAAATACTTAGATAATGTATGTAATGTCAGTGATTTTCCTGCTGTATAATTTGGGCCAAATATGGGATCAGTCCCCATGGCAAAAGGGCTATTTTATCCCAATCTTAGGACAAAATTACTAATCGAGGGTAAAAAATCCTAGAATTTGCAAATTCTTGGTAGTTTTTCTGCTTCAAAAAACCAGTTCCTCTTATTTAATAAATTGCTTATTTTTGTTCCTTGATATTTAGAAGTAAAGGTTTTTCTTCAGTAATAGGTAAATTATGTTGAGAAAAATATGATGAAAATTGGTATTTACCATTAAAATGATGTAAAAATGATTTTGAATAGTTTATTAATACAGTCAACTCCATTTAATTGCATACCTCTTAATAGAATATTTCTCTTAATTGCATACAATTCTGCTGTACAAAACCATTTACTATATGCTTCTATATTATTCATTCCTTTTAATTGCATATTGAATAGTTAAGAAATTCCTGTTAATTGAATAGTTTCATTTTCAAATCAAGACATGTTTTGTGAAATTTAACATTAAAAGTATATATTTTTTAGCAAATTATTCTGAAAAACTAATTAAAATGAGATATCTAATATGAAATGTTAAATCAATTTATAATTTTGTAAAAACAGACTGTAATCTATGTGTTTGTTTAATGATTAACTCATCATTTGACACTTTTCAATTAAATTAACATGTTTTTATAGCAAGATTGAAAACTCCTCTTAATAGAATATTCCTGTTAATTGCATATTTTTTCCTGACAAATAAGGTATGCAATTAACAGGAATCCACTGTAATAAATTGAATAAAATAAGCGACAATTATGCTGCCAGTATGCAAAATATTTCAGATTTTGAAAAACTCATATTAAATTGAGGGGAGATAATTATATTCAATTCTAACATGGCTCCTGTAAATCGTCAACCAGTATAATACTCGATAACCATATATTTCGCACATGCGCAAATGGTATCGGAAAATGAGCAAACGGGATGAAAAACAACAATGTTTTTTATTTTGTTCGTCTTTCTTTATGAAGGAAATAAGGGTTAAGAACAGTTTTTAACTAAATCATGCCATTCAGACAAGTAAATGTGTATTGTTTTTGCTTTCGATTTGAATTTTGAACTTGAATCTGTTTGAAAACGTCAGATTGTGTATTGTGACGTCATAGACACAAACAGCAACGGAGACGGGAAATCCGCCTTCTCTTAGGTCGCTTCAGAATGGAAAACTCCATTTTCTGTCATATTAGAATCGAAATAATTCATGGCAGGTATATGGTTATTGTCATTTAACCATGGGCTGGGCCTTTATATTCGTAAATTTAACCCCTCGCTAACGCTCTGGGTTAAATTCGAATATAAAGGCCCAGCCCATGGTTAAATTTCCAATAACCATATACCTGCCATGAATTATTTCTTAAATAATAAGGGAAAAAATCATATTTCATGATTTTTTTTCAAAAATATAATCAGTGACCCCTATTTTTTATTTCATATTTCCAAAGTGTTTCTTTCAGCAACTTTGTGCTACATTTTCATAAAAATTATCTGTTTAATCAATGACATGTAAAAAAATTCTGAAAATAGAAAAAAGAAGGGAAACGGGGAATGTGTCAAAGAGACAACGACCCAAAGGGACTATTTTAAGGGATGATTTTTGCCACAGACAGAAATACATGCTAAGAAGAACAAATTCAATAGTTTCTATACCGTATTTTTTTCTCTCCAGAAACAACATTTCTATATTTTGAAGCATTTTATTATTTTATTTTTTTTTGCATAAAGAAGCTCAAAATTGCTTCTGAGGTTTTGTATTTACTTTCAAAATTAGGTTAAAGTCTCATCAGTGTTAGATTCAATATTTTCTTTTGAATGTTGTAGAGATGATATGTAAAAGACTCCTGTTGCTGATGAGTGGGGTCCTTTAACAATATTCACATGACAACATGCAACTTCGGAATTATGTTTATGCATAAAACAGTTTATATTATATAGATAGTGGTAATTTATGAAGTTTTCTCACTTGAATAACCGTCAACTTGTCACCAGTGAAAACAAGGGATTTCTTGTCACTGCTGGAAGTTACCTCACAATATCTTGTCAATGTCATCTTCATGTAAATAACTGATGTATTGAGGTGAAAAAAAATAATCCCCATTCAATTCCTGTTTTTGATGAAAAAAATCTATATAATAAAAAGCATAAATAATTGACTATGGTGAATATGATTAAAATGTCACTTGTGTCCACCAATGCAGTGGATTTAACTTATTGTGGAACAAGTTCTACCTGTGTTGCTCGGCACTTACAACATTTTTATTGATATTCATCACAGTTGATTAGTTATACATGTACTATTAAGTATTATATCAGATATAAAATTGGAGGGATAACTCTCTCTGTTGTCAACACTTTTGAGGCTGTTTATCTAAAACCATTCAGCGGCCCTTTTCACAAAAAATCTTACGATAAAATTTAGTCGTAAGTCTTTAACATTTCATATTGACTTACGATTAAAATTTGTCGTAAGATTTTTTGTGAAAAGGGCTGCAGATTTTCTGCCTGTTTAGGGCATATTCAATAACTTCAGGGAAAATAATAGCTAGCAAAACTGATTTTAATGTTTTTTCTCGAGGTAATACACTGATAAATGTAACCTCGCAACAAATTACCAATATTTTGTCTATGAAGATCACAGGTATATTTAGCATACAATATTCATTGTTGCATACATTTTTATGTTGTATTATTTTCTAATTTTGTGGATCCAAGTCTGTTGGCATGCTATATTAAAAAAAATAATTTCTACATGCATTGAAATATTCATAGCTTTTTGATTTCAAGCTCTAGAATTGTTATTTTAAAAAGGAAATATCAACATGGACATTCATGTACTGCTGTACATAATTCACATACATCTGAAATTTCTCAAATCAAATTGTTCATGCATGTACATTTGAAATATATTGATTATTGAATATTCTGGATATCTGGTCAAAATGTAGTGTTTAGTACATCAAAGGTGAAAGTAAAATATTAGGAGTCTGCTTTGCAATTTGATTGGTTGCTTGCAATCATTATAAATAGCAAAATAAATATTTTCATCTGCTTATGTACCCTAAAATACCCTGAACCTCATCTCAAGGGTCAAAAAAGGATGCATGAACCCTCAATTGCAAAAAGTAGTGGGCATACTGGAAACATAGAACTGAAGTCACAACATTGCTGTCTTATGACAATTGTAGATTTTATATTGATATTAATACAATATTACATGGGTATATATGTATTAGATGCTGTATCAACCTGAGATATCAATATCATTCTGAAGGCTTGCCTGAGAGATGATATTGGTTGTGGGTTGAAACAGCATGAAATACAGATTAACCCATGTCATATCCTGTTTATCATATATTTGCAACACAACAAAAGTCTTAGTAGTTTTCTATTTAAAATGACATGTGACTTTTGATACAGATTTTTTTGGGGTGTAATGAATGGTAGCAGACGTAATTGATATCAATATCATCACTGTATGATGATACAGGACAAAAGATGGTCTGTATTATACTTGCAGCATATTTATATTCATAACAAAATATATGACAAATTTATTTATAGGATTGTGTAAAGGTTGTGAATGGTGGTGTCGAGGAAACAACAGCTCTACTGAAGGAAAGATATGATTATATATTTTATACTGGAAATGCCTTTGTTGGGAAAATCATAATGAAAGCTGCCAGTCAGTATTTAACTCCTGTCACATTAGAGTTAGGAGGAAAGAGGTACGTTTACAAGAAAACAGTTTAAGGAGGTTCGCTCCTCATGTTTTGGGATTTTTGTCATATTTTCGGAATCCTCGGGTTTTATCCATTTAAAAGTATTATACTTTTTTGCCCTTAGACCCCCTTATTTTTTTCCATAATTTCATTTTATAAATCTTTGTGAGCATTCTGTAAAAATTTCATTTGATTCTATTTATTTTGTCACATTCATTCATGATGAAACCTTGTTAATGTAAATCCAATGAAAAATCAGAGGAGTTCGGTTTCCCGCCAAATTTTCAATCACTTTAAATAGATCTCAAAAACTAGATCATCAACCTATCATTTTTTCTCACGTAAATTATTTCTTTTTTAATTTTCTAACATAAAATCATGTTTATTTGAAATCCTATTTATTTTCAAATGGAGTAGCGAACCCCCTTAACAAATGGTTTTGTTTGAAATTGGCTAATTCTATAACAAAATACCTTAAATTAGGTTTCTGTATAATTATGGCCATTTCCTCAACTTGTGTCTCTTCAATGCAGATCAAATTGAAACATTTGGAAGACATAAAGCCAAAAAATCTGTAAAACCTGATGGAGAACAGATAACTAAAATTTCTTAGTGAAGAGCCAAAAGCAGCTAAGGATGAATCTATGCATGAGGAAGATACTTCGTAGTTTTAAGCAAAATTTTGTAAAATTTACCCTTAGTTATTGCAAGTTTTTCAAATAAATCGGTTTTCAGACCAGCACTGAAGAACTGGCTACTGGGTTAGTGAATACCCTTTGGGACTAACAGTCCACCAACAGAGTCATTGGCCCAGTGGTTTTAAATATCAACTATATGCTGATTCATGATTGCTGCAATTAACAAGCTCCTGTTTGAATGGTTACACAAAATTTAACACAATGGCATAAAGTCAGTATAACCTTATTTTTGAATGATAATGTGTTGGTAAGGTGAGCTTAGTTAGAGTGCATGATTCCGAATGCCAACAGTGATGAAAATATTCTTTTAAACCTTTTGACATCAGAAAATCCAGCAAAGTCATTGGCTGGATTTGAACCCCTGCTTTATTGTCATCTATGGCAACACCGCCTGCACTATGTCCAGTGCCCAAGACCCCTTGGCCACCTTGGCTATATAGAATGTAGTTTTCGGTAACCGGGTGGCCGAGTGGTCTAGGTCGCTGGACATAGTGCAGGCGGTGTTGCCATAGATGACAACAAAACATGGGTTCAAATCCAGCCGATGATTTTGCTGGATTTTCTGATATCAAAAGGTTTAAAAAGATGATTTTCATCACTCTTGGCATTTGGAATCATACATTCTAACTTTTCAGCCCACCTTACCAACACATTATCATTTATATTATATAGAGCTGTGTGCAATATTATTATCTATATAACCTTATTTTCCATCTATGACATACAGTTAAACTTTGAAGGCTCAAACATCTAAGTACAAATGAATCATTTTGAATTAGTGGGATGTTCAGGCTATCTATATTTAACTATGTTTTAATATCAACAAAAGGACAGCAAAAAGAATTTGATGTAGCTGTTTCAAACAAAATATCCTGTAGGGGCTTCTGAAAAGAATTAAATCACTTTGACCTTCATTTCATGCATGATTGACTTACTTATGGTTTGTGTGATAATCCAGATAAATGATACTACAATTCTAAGAGGAATAATACTCTGTGAGTAGATGTGTCTTGCTTAGTCCTGAGACTTCTGATATAAATAAGGTCACCTTAATGTACATTTTGTGCACAAGTGGCTTACATTAAAATTTGTGTAACAGTCAAGATCTTAAATAGTAAAACTTAGTAGAGGGCTAATAATACTATCAAAACAAACAACAGACGAGGAGGGAATTATCTTTTATTTCTGACTGTTTTCTAATCTCCTTTATTTTTGTTCCAGCTCAGACGTATGTGAAGATTAAAATTGTGATTATTATATTTTCAGCCCAGTATATGTAGACAAGAACTGTGATTACAAAGCTGTAGCTAACAGAATACTATGGGGAAAAGCATGTAATGCTGGACAGACATGTATAGCTCCTGATTATGTCATGTGTACAAAAGAAGTACAGGTAAAGTATGACATGTAATGCTGGAAAGACGTGTAGAGCTCCTGATAATGTCATGTGTACAAAAGAAGTACAGGTAAAGTATGACATGTAATGCAGGACAGACATGTATAGCTCCTGATTATGTCATGTGTACAAAAGAAGTACAGGTAAAGTATGACATGTAATGCAGGACAGACATGTAAAGCTCCTGATTATGTCATGTGTACAAAAGAAGTACAGGTAAATTATGACATGTAATGCAGGACAGACATGTATAGCTCCAGATTATGTCATGTGTACAAAAGAAGTACAGGTAAATTATGACATGTAATGCAGGACCGACATGTATAGCTCCTGATTATGTCATGTGTACAAAAGAAGTACAGGTAAAGTATGACATGTAATGCAGGACAGACATGTATAGCTCCTGATATGTCATGTGTACAAAAGAAGTACAGGTAAAGTATGACATGTAATGCAGGACAGACATGTATAGCTCCTGAT
The DNA here is from genome assembly GCA_002080025.1 of Modiolus philippinarum. Taxonomy (NCBI): domain Eukaryota; kingdom Metazoa; phylum Mollusca; class Bivalvia; order Mytilida; family Modiolidae; genus Modiolus; species Modiolus philippinarum. Next base: position 35,316 of record MJUU01073577.1, on the reverse strand, counting down.
TATGTCATGTGTACAAAAGAAGTACAGGTAAAGTATGACATGTAATGTAGGACAGACATGTATAGCTCCTGATTATGTCATGTGTACAAAAGAAGTACAGGTAAAGTATGACATGTAATGCAGGGCAGACATGTATAGCTCCTGATTATGTCATGTGTACAAAAGAAGTACAGGTAAAGTATGACATGTAGTGTAGGGCAGACATGTATAGCTCCTGATTATGTCATGTGTACAAAAGAAGTACAGGTAAAGTATGACATGTAATGTAGGACAGACGTGTATAGCTCCTGATTATGTCACGTGTACAAAAGAAGTACAGGTAAAGTATGACATGTAATGCTGGACAGACGTGTATAGCTCATGATAATGTCATGTGTACAAAAGAAGTACAGGTGAAATATGACATGTAATGTAGGACAGACATGTATAGCTCCTCATTATGTCATGTATACAAAAGAAGTACAGGTGAAATATGACATGTATATATAGTAAGAAAAAAATCAACAGTCATTTTTTCTGCTATAGGGTCTGTAAGTCTAGTGATGGGAAAGCGACAATGCATGATATAATTGCAATGAGAAACATCAGTCGATTATCTTCCTGTGTACCAAGTTATACATGAATATTGGCAAAGCTGAGAAAATTTTAATTTCAATATCAAAAGAGGCTATTGACATGCTTATTTAAATGATCTCCACTTTGACCGTTTACAGTGGAACTTCGATGGCTTGAACTGCAATAACTCGAACACCATGGATGCTTCGAACCTTTTTTGTGGTCCCTTGGTTCGAATTTTAACATAGTGCGACCTCGATATCTCGAACACCCCTTTTACTCGAACTATTTTCATCAGTCCCTTGGATGTTCGAGCCATCGAAGTTCGACTGTGTATTATCTTAAGGATGCTCGCTGGTCACGTTTTGGTATTTCTGTCAGATTTTCGGACGTCTCTAGTTTTATCCATTCAAAAGCATCATCAATTTTTTCACATGAACCCCCATATGTTCTTTGATAATTTCATTTTATACATCTTTAGCAGCATTTTGACAAATTTTCATTAAATCCTGTTTATTTTGTCTCATTTGTTCATGGATAAATATTGCTTATGTTGAACCTATGAAAAATTCAGAGGAGTTCTGTTTTCCGCCAAATTTTTAATCACTTATATCTCAAAAACAACATCAGCAACCTTGATATTTTTTCGCTTAAATTACTTCTTTTTCAGTTTTCTAACATAAAATAACATTTATTTGAAATCCTATTTATTTTTAGATTGACCAGTGAACATCCTTAATGAGTTAACTGATTGATGTTTCTCATTTGAATACATTTCCCTTCCTAACTATGATGCCTAGGGATTATGACGTTCAAAGTCTTTGTTTGACACATCATATATTGTTGTTAAAAATACAACTTCTGGGTACAATTTATCTCCTCAGAGGTTTCAAAATTGAACGAAACTTTAAGACCTTATAAAATGGTGCTATAATGTCTTCGTTTGTCCAAGCAGAATTAAGATTAGTCATTAACTATTATTGCTTTATTTTAAATTTGAATGAATAAATTTTATCCTAGTTCCTGCTATTACTACAATAGTCTTATGGGTGGGGATATCATTTGTGATCAGCTAGTTTATCTACACATGATAAAAAATGCATCTACTGTGATCATAACTGTAAAGCTGGTGTCCTTCTCCTATATTAAAATCTTTAAAATTATGCAAACAGTATCTAAATCTCATTATTGCATACATTTTTGTACACATGCACAATGGCTGCCTTCTGACTTGATAAAAGCCACAGCTTATTGAAGAAAACACAATAATATTACTGATTTTCTTAATTATGGTCCAAAAAGTCAAGCTTGGTCCATTATTTGCCACGTCAAATGTCTAGCAGATTATTTCAACTTTCAGGAATTAATATAGCAAAGATAACAGTTAACACCCACAATGGCTGAAAACTACGATCACATGCAACAATACAACTATGCAACTGCACAAGAAAAACAATAAAAAGACAAAAGACAAATATAGACAATGATAGGAACTCGGGATAGACTTACTCAGGAAGACTTATTCAAAGACATGCATGACTTTTTTCTCGCTGAACATAATCGGGAAGGGGATATATAGTGTTTGATCTATTTGTCCATTCTTTCTTCTGTTACAAAATTGAAATCCATTTACCATATCTTGTGAAGCACAAGTCATACATGGATAATCTTTTGTCTATATTGGATAGTACTTGATGTTGGTAGAAAAATTAGGTCATCTTGACGCATGAGGGGGTCAGGTTTAAGTTTTTGTTTAAGTCCGTATCTGAGATACTGGAGCTGGTACAGGAATGATATTTTGTCATTAGATATGCAAATGATATTCACTAGGTTCCTGATAAAAACTCAGGTTAAAGTTTTTACTGAAGTACAAATCTGAGATCCTAGAGAAGGTAGATAAATGATATTTTGTCAATAGATGGATCTTCAATAGTCATGAGGTTCATGATAAAAAGTTCTGGTAGGTCACGTTGACCAGTATTTCATCTACTAGTGACTGATCAGGTTGCAATTTTGAAAAAATTCATATCTGAATTAAAGAGTAGGTAGTGGAATTAAAGTTTGTTGTCACATTTGCCTGAGATAGTCATAAGTTCCTAATAGAAATTAGGTCACCTTGAATAATTCATGCTACTCTCATCTTTGCATGTTATTTACTTCAATTAAAGAATTAAATATCTAATAGTAAATTGCAACAAAAGGGACTTAAAGTATGTTTTTACAGAAATAAATGGCTGCTAAAATAGTTGGTTACACAGAAAAATTTTACATATGTACTTGTATTGTCAATTTAATTATTATACTTTGTATATTTTAGTTATTATTTTCTTAAATGAGTGTATAATTTCATTATTATTTTCCAGGAAGAGTTGATACAGAACTTAAAAACATCAGTGGCTACATTCTTTCCAGATGATCCTTCAACATCAGAGAGTTATGGTAGACTTGTAAATTCCAGACATTTTCAGTAAGATTTGTTTCATTAATTCATTATTTATTAATCAATTTGCACCATCAGCAACTAGTCCAATGTGAGACGCTTTTACACAGTGATTCTGACTAGTGAAAATTATAGAAAATATATGTCAATTTGTAGGGAAAAACTTTGAAAGTGGTTTTTGGACTGTAGATGATTAGGTTTTGGTGCAGACTAAAATTATAAAGGTTATGTAATTTAGCAATAACAGTACAAGTTTTGAATATCCAAGTGTGTCAATCATAAAATTGATGGTTGAAAATGCAGTTTACTGACTATTCAATGCAAGCCTGTAAATGATTTTTTTTCCATTAAATTAAGACTTGACACCTTTTCATAGGTTTCTTCTGTCAATACGGTTGATATATATTGCAGGATTTCCCTTGGTTTTTTTAGCTCACCTGGCTATGCCAGGGTGATCTTTTGCCATCACTTGGCATCTGTGGTTAGCTCACTTTCAAAAATCTTCTCCTCTGAAACCATTGGGCCAAATCAACTGAACAGTCAACTTAATCATCACTAGGGTATCTAGTTTTAAATTTGTTGTTTTCTGTGTCCCAGGTCAAACAAGATGGCCTCTGTTACTAAAAATAGAACATAGGGGTAAATTGCAATATTTAGAATAAAGGTCAACCATATTGTGTTTTGTATTTGTTTTGTATCATGCTCTCAGCGTCAAATTTTATCGCTGACAAAAGTTCTTTTAAATGTTGTAATATAACCTCCCTTTTAAAAATATAAGTCTTTCCAAGTAATTGAAAAATAAAGTTGTCTTAGACATATTTTGGGGCTACTCAATTACATGTGTGGATTAATACTTATTTCAGTTGAACGAAAGTCCCCCAAAATTTAATATTCATGCACAGGATGACTGTATTGTAAAATTATGTACTAGATGAGACCTGTTATAAGTAAATAGCCATTATGAATAGTATGGATATCTTCCATTGATTATGTACCTGAACGCATTCTTTCCTTTCTACACAGAAAAATCTGTAAAATCTTTGGCCCTCTTTGGAGGAAAGTATGTGAAATGGGCTTTTATTTAAGTAGGTATTTTACTTGGACAAGTAAGTTCAGTGCATGTTCTGCAGTGCATACTTCAGCTCCATCGACCAATCAAATGAAAAGGAGCTCAAGAATAATTTTGTCAAAAACACGATAAGACACATTATTGAATTTTTTTACTTGGCTATTAAACATTGATTTAAGCTCATCTGGCTAGCTATTCCAGGGTGAGCTTTTCCCATCACTTGGCGTATGCTTCCATCTGTCCGTCAGACGTACTTGATTAACTTTCATTCAGATATCTCCTGTGAAAACACTGTGCCAATTGGCACCACTCTTTGTCACAATTTTTTATAGGTGGACCCCTTCAAAGTTTCTGGTATATGTTTGTACATCATCCAAGATGGCCCCCAGTTGGGATCATAGTTTTACATATGAACCCTTTGGGAAATGCATTCATAGATCTTTTCTGAAACCACTGAGCCAAATGAAACCAAACTTTGCCACAAAAGTCCTTGGGTGGTCCCTTTTAATGTTTGTAATTTTTATGTACGTACCTCATCAAGGATGACCACCAGCAGAAAACATAGATAAATATAAGGACCCTCTGTAAAATGCATTGAAAGATTTTCCCCTCTGAAACCACTAAGCCAGTTGGAACCAAACTGAGTCCCAATAGTCCTTGGGGGTCCTTTTCAAAGTTTGTGAATTTTATGTTGGTACCTCACCCAAGATTGCTGCCAGCAGAAAACATAGTTAAACATAAGAACCTTATATTAAATGCATTAAAAGATCTTCTCCTCTAAAACCACTGAGCCAATTAGAACCAAAATTAGTCACAATAGTCCGAGATCCTCCCCAAAGTTTGTGATATTTATCTTGGCATCTCATCCAAGATAAATGTCAGAGGGAACATAGTTTGACATAAGGACCCAATATGATATGCACTCAAAAATCTTCACCTCTAAAACCACTGAGCCAATTGGAACCAAGCTTATTTGTACTTCATCCAAGATGTACCACAGAGGGATACATAGTTCAACATAGCGACCTTAATGGGAAATGCATACAGAAATTTTCTGTTCTAAAACCACTGAACCAATTAGAACCAAACTTAGGTGGACCCCTTTAGAGTATGTAATATTTATGTTTGTGCCTGATATAACATGGCTGCCAGCAGGGAATGTACTTTAACACAATGACCCTATGTTAAATGCATTCAAAGATCTTCTCCTGTGCAACCATTTAACCAATTAGAACCAAACTAATAGTTACAGTAGTCTTTAGTTACAAATGTAGCTCCTCCAAAATATGTGTCAACAGTCCACTTCACATCTGAAATGGCTGCTTGGGGGGGGGAAGAAGGGAGGGTGGGGACATAGTTTAGCATTATACCTATGGGAATGTATTCAATGATATTCTTCTCTGAAAAAACAAAGGCACTTGGATCCAAACTTAGTCACAATTGTCCTTTGGTAGTTCCTTTAAAAAAGTCATGCAAGTCGCTATGGGTAAACACATTCAAAGCCCTTTCTTCGAAACTATGGACCCATTTAAACCATACTTAAGCACAGTTATATTTATATAAGATGGTGGCCTTCAAAAAAAGGTGACCAGTTGGTTCTGGATCCCATCCAAACACTAAGGTTTGTTTTGACATACTTGAAAATGAGATCCTTTGGTATTGAGGTTATTAGAATTTTTCTGTGTCAGTCATGGGGTTTAGAGTCTCTTGTTTTATTTTCAGTGTCATAAATTGAATACTGTAACTTTAAGACATTTTATAAAAAAAAATACAACACTAGTTGTTAATCAATAATAACTAAAAAGACTACTTTTGACAATTCAAAGACAGTTTAGGCCACATCAAGTCAATTAGTAGATTTTCATTCCAGCCCACTCCACCAAAATCTGTTACCCTAATTTTTTATGCCGCGTCCACGATTGTGGAAGGGGCATATAGTGTAACGCTTGTCCGTCTTTCCCTCCGTACGTCCGTATGTCCGTTTAAGTTTTGCGTTAAGGTACATTTCTTGGAAACTGTAAGGTATAGAACATTGATAGTAGGTCAGTAGATAGATCTTTGATAGTGCTACTTACTTCACTTGGCAGTTTGACTCTTTGACCTAAATTTTACGCTTCAGTGCCTTTGGTTAAGTTTTGTGTTAAAGTCCATTTCTCAACAACTACACATTATAAGACAATGATGTTTCATCAAAATAATTGCCTTGATGAGTACTACCTAAATCATTGACAATTAGGTGCCTACGCTTTGGTGACTTTGGTTAAGTTTTGCATTAAAGTCCATTTCTCAACAACTACACATTATGAGAAAATGATGTTTCATCAAATTAATAGCCTTGATGAGTACTACCCAAATCATTGACAATTAGATGGCTTTGACCTACATTTTGTACTTCAGTGACTTTGGTTAAGTTTTGCGTTAAAGTCCATTTCTCAACAAGTACATGTTACCATGAATTCATTTTTATTCGTGGGGTACCAATTTTCGTGGTTTTCGTAGGTGTCTCCAAACCACGAATTCAAATACTCAACGAAATATGATTTTCTTGTACAAGCTTCAAACACAAATGAATGAACATAATGAAGGACCTGATCAACGAAGGCCATAAACCTTGCACTTGTATCTGAGCTCCAAACTAACTGATATATCCAATAAAAAGTAGATATGCATTCTCTTGAGCCTTTAATAGCAGCAAAATAAGTTAAAATGCTTTATTTCCAATTGTTTCACAGTTCACAAATTAGCGGTAACTGGCTCCCTGTTTTGTTTTTCAATTACGTTAAAGTGTTGATTTCCAGTTAAGAAATTTGGACAAGAATCATCTAAGTTTAGTTTTTATACCCCGCCACATGTAGTGGCGTGGTATTATGTGATACCCTCAGTCGTGTGTCCGTCCGTCCTTCGTCCGTTAACTTTTCACATAATCATCTTCTCCTCTGAAACAACTGAAGCAAATTCAACCAAACTTTACAGGAATTATGTGCTAAAGGTCCTTTACAAAGATTGCTCATTTCATTCCGATCCGATAAAAGACATGGCCGCCAGCACGGAACTTAGGTTTAACATTGGACCCTATGGGAAAAATCACATAATCATCTTCTCCTCTGAAACCACATAAGCAAATTCAACCAAACTTAAAAGGAATGATGTACTAAAGGTCCTTTACAAAGATTGCTCATTTCATTACAAACCGATAAAAAACATGGCGGCCAGCGCGGAACTTAGGTTTAACATTGAACTGTATGGGAAAAATCACATAATTATCTTCTTCTCTGAAATAACTGAAGCATATTCAACCAAACTTTACAGGAATGATGTACTAAAGGTCCTTTACAAAGATTGCTCATTTTGTTCCGATTCGATGAAAAACATGGTGGCCAGCATGGAACATGGTTTAACATAGGACCCTATGGGAAAATCACATTTTCATCCACTCCTCTGAAATAACAGAAGCAGATTCAATCAAACTTTATAGGAATGATGTATGGGAGGTCCTCTACAAAGATTGCTCATTTTGTTCCAATCCGATTAAAAACGTGGTCGCCAGCGCGCAACTTAAGTTTAACATAGGATCCTATGGGAAAAATCATATTTTCATCTTCTGCTCTGAAACGGCTGAAGCCAATTGAACCAAACTTTAGAGGAGTGATGTACTTAAGGTCCTTAACAATGATGATCATTTCATACCGATCCGACGAAAAACATGGCCGATAGCACTGAACATGATTTAACATAGGACCCTATGGGAAAAAATCACATTTTCATCTACTCCTCTGAAACCACTGAAGAAAATTTAACCAAACTTTACAGGAATGATGTATGGAAGGTCCTTTACAAAGGTTGCTCATTTTTTTTTCAATCGATAAAAAACATGGCCGCCAGCGCGGAACTTAGGTTTAACATTGGACCCTATGGGAAAAGTGATAATTTCATCTTCTGCTCAGAAACGGCTGAGGCCAATTGAACCAAACTTTACGGGAATGATGCACATTTCATTTCAATCCGAGAAAAAACATTGCCTCAAGTGCAGAACATAGTTTAACACTGGAGCCCAGTATGAGAAAACAATCATTTTCATCATCTCTCAAAACAATTAAAGCAAATTATACTAAATGTATAAGAGATCCTTTGCAAAAATTATTCATTTCAGTAGGATCAGACAAAACACACGGGTGCTATTTGAGAACATACCTAAACACCCTACCCAATTGTTAAAAAACATGATCATTTTTGGTCATGCATGGCATAGAAGTGTTTTGTCCAGTGAGCAATAAAGGCTCAGTCTCTGAGCCTCTAGTTTTTGTTGACCCTGGATGAAAATCACAAGGCAGTTTAAATTTATCAAATTTAAAAAAAAAACCTATGTGGTTAATTCACATCATGTCATCAATTTAATGTCAGAAGATTTCACCGTATGAGTTCTTTCTCATGCTCTTGATGCAGACAAACAAATTCTGTGAAGTCACAGGTAAAGTCATGAAAAATTAATTTATTGGTTCTCAGGCCCTCCCTCATCTAGTTGGAGGCTTGAAAAAAGCCCCTCATTAACCCTATTTTTAGAAATTTTCAATAAAATAAAAAGGAAAAATCACCTCCCTCACTACAGTTTTGGTGGTTTTTACAATGTAAAATGCTACCTCATCTTTTTTTTTGGCAAACAAAAAAACAAAAAATAAAAATCACCTTCATCCTTCATCAGTAAGATTTCACATCTTCATGGATTTGACATAATCGGTTTTGACTCAACCCTGGATTGACTCACTGATATTGTGCCAGGTGCAGCTAGTGGAGCTAGACATGCTTAACCTTCTGGAGCACCTTATGTCACTATCGGTTTTCATTGGAGTTCATACTATGAGTGCCTTGCCCTTGGTTCTTAATGTCGTCTTTTTATACCCCCTTCAAACAAAGTTTTGGCGGTATACAGGATCACCCTGTGTCTGTCCGTCCATGTACCTTGTCAGAGCATGTTCTCCTAAATGGCAGATTGGATTTTGATGAAATGTTACACAATTGTAGTACTCTTGAAGAATTGCATGAAGTAATATGGTTGCTGCCTCAAATTTTAAAGGGGAGATAATCTGTCTTCGAATATTATCTGGCAAAAAGGGGGAAACCAACCTTGTTAGCGCATGTTCTCCTAAACAGCTGCTTGGATTTTGATGAAATGTTACACAGTTGTAGTACACCATCTGAAGATGTGCATGAAGTAATATGGTTGCCGCTGGAAATTTTTAAGCGGAGATAATTTGTCTTCCAATATTTTCTGGAAAAGGGGGGGATGAACTTTGTCAGCGCATGTTCTCCTAAACAGCTGCTTGGATTTGATGAAATGTTACACAGTTGTAGTACACCATCTGAAGATGTGCATGAAGTTTTATGGTTGCTGTCCGATATTTTGAAGGGGAGATAATTTTACTTTGAAAGTTTTCTGGAAAAAAAGGGAATGAACTTTGTCAGCGCATGTTCTTCTGAAGGACTGCTTGGATTTTTATGAAATGTTACATAGTTGTAGTACACCACCTGAAGATGTGTATGAAGTTATATAGTTGCTGCCCCAAATTTTGGAGGGGAAATATTTCATCTTTGAATATCTATATATTTTGAAATTAGTTGTATTGTGCCACATTTGTTCAGTGTCCACAACTGTATTGTATCCACACACACTTAAATTTACTCTGGCTATGTTGAAGTTGTTTAATGTAGTTTGTCACAAACACATTTAGTTTAATGACAATAAAGTATTTGAATTTGAATTTGAATGTATTGATTCAGGGTTCAGTCAGGTGGGGGGAGGGGGTATAACTGGCTGCCATTGGGCGACAGCTCTAGTGTATTTCCATCCATTGTGGTTGTCAGCTCACATCCTTGTTATGTCTTTGTTTTTCTATGTTGCCGTTTTTAGCCATGTCTTTGGACTTTGATTTTTGTGATCATCACTTCCCTTGTTCCTTCAGTATTCTACTGCCTTGTTTTCAATGAAAAATGGCCCGAGAACCAATTAATTAAGTTTTTTTGGCCTGAAAATAAGGGTTTTCTGGTATGTTGGCCTGAGTTATTGCATTAACCAGGGATCCAGAAATGCGACTTTTTTGTCAGTCATGACCAAAATTTTCATTTTTTGACCGAAATGAGTTTCAACTTTTCAGACATTCAAAAAAATTGAATGTAAAAAAATCGGACATTCTACAAGACAATGCATAAAGAATTTGACTTTAATCACCAAACTACTAATTTAATTTGATGTAACAAGTCAACAGGTAATTATTAAATAAACATGTCATCACCATACTTGCCAACCTCAAATTCTGCTGTGGTGAGTTGTAACAACCACTTTTGTAATCCCAACCACTTTTGTAATCCCTTGATTACAAATGCGGTTTTGGGTTACAAAAGTGGTTGGACTAAATGTCTTATCAACCACTTTTGTAATCCCTAACCACTTTTGTAATCCATCTTTCTTAAGATTTTTTTTCAACTTAATTTGGTTTCAAAAGTACAGGTTTTACCGTAAAATATCACTTTAAGGAAAGATCAACATTTTTTTGACGAAACTCTTTGAGTTGAATGAGGGATTACAAAAGTGGTTGACTTAGAATTTTTATCAACCACTTTTGTAATCCCTAACCACTTTTGTAATCCTATGATTTCAGATGTGTTTTAGAATTTTTGAAATCCAGAACCAATGTCACTTTAAGTATAAATCAACATTTTTTTATGAAACTCTTTGAGTTGAATCAGGGATTACAAAAGCGGTTGAAATTTCAAAAGTGGTAGACTTAGATTGTTTATCAACCACTTTTGTAATCCCTCATCCTCTTTTGTAACTACACGATTTAAAATATGGTTTAGTATATTTGAAATCTAGAACCACTGTCACTTTAAGTAAAGATCATCATTATTTTGATGAAACTCTTTGAGTTTGAATCAGGGATTACAAAATGGGTTAAGATTTCAAAAGTGGTTGACTAAGAATTTTCATCAACCACTTTTGTAATCTCTTACCGCTTTTGTACTTCCTAACCTGTTTCGTTATCCCATGATTTAAAATGTGTTTTAGTATTTTTGAAATCCAGAACCACTGTCAGTTTAGGTAAGATTTATCAACCTCTTTTGTAATCCCTAATCACTCTTGTAATCCTACGATTGCAAATGTGGTTTAGAATTTTTGAAATCGAGAAAAACTGTCATTTTGAGTAGAAATTAAGATTTTTTTTATGAAACTCTTTGAGTTGAATGAGGGATTACAAAAGTGGTTAGGGATTACAAAAGTGGTTGATAAAAATTCTTAGTCAACCACTTTTGAAATCTTAACCACTTTTGTAATCCGTCATTCAACTCAAAGAGTTTCATAAAAAAATCTT
>MJUU01073577.1:4035-19000 GCA_002080025.1 Modiolus philippinarum | reverse complement strand
TAAGCTTTCAGTAGTATTTCAACGGATTTGACATAGCTCTTGCCATTCCCGAGCTATGAGGGGCCGAAGGGGGCCAAAATCGTAAATTTACAGTTTACCTTAAATTTTTATTTTTCATCGCATTTCGATGGGATTTTTTCTTTTGATTTCTCTTGATATAAGCTTTCAGCATCATGTCAATGGATTGGGTGTAGCTCTTACTGTTTCTGAGCTATAGAGGGTCAAAGAGGAATCATAAGGAGTCATAAGGGCTAATTTTTATTTTCCCTAGTTTGTGTCCAGCTAATTACTTGGTCAATCTCCTTATTGCGTCCATCTAATTATTGTGTCAAGCTCTTTCCTATGTCCATACTCACTTTAAATTACACTTTTTCAAATTTCAGTGGACGACATGCTGCGGTCGTATCATGCTGCGCTCGGCGTAGCCCTTTATTATACTGCTGAAGAGACATTGACCAACAGCTTCTGAGTGTAACTTATAAATAATTTTTTGCTCCATAGTTTCCATTGTTTGAACGATTTAAACATGTCTACAAATTCACAACGTCGAGATTTGCTATATATTATATAATAAAATGTGATGCTAAAAAATTCAATCTGTATTTAAATAATCACAATAAGAAAACAACTGAACATAAAATTATTTCTAAGTTAGGGAGAGAAGCTGTTAGTTGAGCCCTCTTTGGCAGTATCAAAAATTATAAAATCGGACAACAAATAAAATCTACAGAAGTTTTTAAAGAGTGACCTTTTTCTTTGAAATGCACAGGGAAATTTGCTTTGCAAACTCACTCATGTCATATAACTGTACAGAGTTTCAGCGTGTATTTGGTGAAGGAAATGAATCTTTTGATCTTTCCATACCCTTTTTACCTTTGTTGTAGTTTTCACCAATCTAGAAGTCTAGTACTTTGTGGCTGCCCTAAAACCGATTTTATTTGGAAACTTATAATATCTAAAATAAAAAAAAAATTTTGGACTTAAGGAGTATATCTTTATGCAGAGTTCTATTCTTAGCTGATTTTGGCTTTGCATTTAGATTCTTATAATTATTTGTTCTCTATCAGCTTTTATACACTTTTCAATTTCTGGATTTCCAAAGTTTTGATTTTATCTAGAAAGAAGAGACAAAAAATTTTGAAATGGCCAAATACAGAAAGTGTATTTACAGTAACTTCGGTAGTTTGTTATTTATTGCCACTTTGTCGCTGCCACGGCTTGTGGACTGTTGTTAACTGAGGTTATCACCAAATCAGTAGATCAGTACTTTGGTGCTGGCTAGAAAGCCAATTTTATTTGGAAATAATATTTAAGATAGAAAATTTTGTTAAAAACTTAGGACTTTCTCTCTCATGCAAAGCTCTGCCCTTAGCTGATTTTGTCTTTCAATTAAGATCCTTTTGATTATTTTTTCTCCATCTGCTTTTATACATCTTTCGATTTCCGGATTCCCAATTGATGTTTTGATTTTATCTGCACTGAAGAGACATGTTGAAATGACCATACATATATACAGAAAGTTAATTTACTGTAACTGTGGTATTTTGTTATTTAATAACATGTTGAAGTAGAATTTTTTGTTTTTTTTTTCAGACGTGTAAAAAAAATCTTGGACAAAAGCTCAGATAACATAGCTGTTGGTGGTGATACAAATGAAAAAGATAATTTTATTTCACCGACAGTATTGAAAGATGTCAAATTCACAGACCCAGCTATGCAAGAGGAGGTAATTCTCTATTTCTGTAACATCAGATGGAATTTTTTCAAATTAAGTGAATTATTAGCTAATATACTGGGTACTTGCCTTCAATTTGCATTAAAAAATATTGGGTTCACTGAACTTATTTTTCAGTTAATGGCAAAAAAACCTTATTTTTTCTATTATTTCTATACAAATTATTTCTCCTTAATAAAACTGGAATTTTTTAGAAAAGGTAAAATATTCTGTATTGTTACCTAATAGTATTAGCATATTTGATCAAATTTAACTATTATCAGACATCAAAAACAATTTTGCCACTTCTCTTATAGTGGATTTAATTTTTTGTCAGATACTCAAGAATGATTTGCAGTTTTAAACCCCTGTACTAACCTTAAGTAAATCTTTTTCAAATATTTGATTTCATAATATTGTCCATCTTGAGAATATAGTGAAAATAACACTAGGAAACCCTTTTGTCTAATCTTTGCGATTTTTGGCTAATTTAACTGAAACTGGCTAATAATTAGCCAACAGCTTCAACATTTGCCGTTTCTGTTAAATTAGACATGAACCCTGAAAATTCTCCATGTTGCCCCAAGATTAGCCGTGTACCAGTAAAATTAGACAGTGTCAGTAAAATTAGCCGCGTGGCATTTAAATCGTACGCCTCCTTGGATACCATGCTGTGTAAATACACGTGTATCGTGACATCGGCAATAAACTGGTGTGTAAACGTATGTGTAACAGATATTATGGTATATTGTGAATGATCATTTTAGGAAAATCTGACGGTCAATGGCAGATACACATTTTTGTCACAAATCTTGCAGTATGCACACTTCGTCGGGTCCGAGAATTCGTTCGTTTAGTAGTCATTTAAAAAGAAATATTTATTCAAACTAACGAGGATGCAATGATTTTATTGTCAGCTGTTAATCATCTCTGTTTGTTGTCAAAATCGTGTCCGTTTGTTTGTGTATTCCAGGGGAGATAATTTCCACCTGTGTATTGGTAGGAGTAAAACATAGTACACAGACCCCGATCTTAGCGGCAATAAAACGTGTTGTTTATGCAGACACTGAACAATTTTGGGTTTAAATTTGATATAAATCGTAACTGATGAATGAATAAATTTCGTTTTTTTCAGGTTTTAATAAAACAGGTTACAAAAAAAATGTTTGATAAAAAATTATAAATTGATAAAATAATTTATTAAATTTCTTTGCATGTATATATTATTAATGATTATATGAATTTAAAGTAAATTTTGTTAGTTTTTCGAAGCATTCATAAAACGGGTAACAGGAAAAAATGATATACTGACCAAATATTTTATTTCATTTTTTTTTGCATGTAAAAATTTATTATAAATAACTTTACTTTATATGAATATTGTTGAATAATTGTTTAAAAACTTTAAATTGATCTCCGTGACAAATGTGTGCACAGTAAACAGAATATTGACATATATTTCATTTATTTTACAGGTCTTTTTATACAGGTAAGATACACAAATTTTATTGTTTAACATGTTCAAATCATATTTTTATTTTCAAATTTCAGTTCTTTTAATTATTGTTTGCATGTTACAAAGTTGGTAATAATATTGTTTTACTGTTAAACTAATCTAGGACTTGTATAACAAATGGGATTAGAAGCCAGTTTGATCAAATCAAAAGCTCTTTCCAAATTGGGACTTTCACCTATAAGTTTTGAATTTTAATCCACATAGAATTATTAAAAAAAATGCCAAATAGCATGTTATTTGTTTGATATTTGTTATTTGTTATTTATTACTGATTTACAACATTAAATTTTCATTCATATAACAATTATTATATTTATCCCAGTACTTACTAATTAATGTTTTGGTCTAATGGCCAGATTTTGGAAATAAATACAATTTAAAAAATATAGCTGGAATTAAAAACAAGTCAAAGATTTATTTAAAATATTTCAAGTTCTTACAAAAACTATTATGCCTCTGCTCAAACATTAAAAACATAGTTTAATCTTCATTATATTAATATGTTTTGTGTCTGCTCATGATTTCTTTTATATAATCATTTTTGTGATTATGTGAAATATTTACATTATTTTAATCAAAATTTTGTTGTCAAAATTTAAAAAAAAATGAAAAGCTATATAAGCACTTTCAGATATTTGTCAGAGTGGTTATTAAAAGACATAAAGACATTTTTATGTTTAAAATACATACACACATAAATAAAATTTACGTTTGTTGAGCAGTTGGCGATACGTCAAGGTGTATTACTTTTGCTGAGCACTTGAAAATACGTCAAGGTGTATTTTTAAGATCTTAATTATTGAAATTGACCACATGACAAAAAATAAACATAAAAACAAAAAGATTAGAACTGGGGCAACAGATACTGCATGGATTTTTCTTCATTTTTTAAAATGTTTATTTCTTATGCTGTTCAACAGGGTAAAGTTTAAATATAATACTGTCATTATGAATTTAATAAATTTACAACATATAAAATGTAAATCAAACTGAATTGTTCTCAATCTACAAACTGATATATATTGTTCATACCTTTACACGAGGTAGAATTAAAAAAAAAACTTTCCAAAGACATTTTTGAAATCTACCAATTAAAAGCGATGATGTACAGAGATAGCATAAGAAATAAACATTTTAAAAAATGAAGAAAAATCCATGCAGTATCTGTTGCCCCAGTTCTAATCTTTTTGTTTTTATGTTTATTTTTTATGTTTATATGCCTACTGTTAATCTAGACGCTGATATTGCATATTTCTTCCGTATTGTATTTCAATGCTTCTTTTCCAGATTTATTTTTCCTCACATACCTAAATTGGGTATTACTGTGAAAATTATGAATATAGCAACCAGACTGAAGAGAAGTAGTGGTATGGTTGTTTATCGCCTTGTCTCTCACGGCATTTTAAACCTGGAGGGACGCCCACTCCAATGCAATATAATTTACGGACTGTTGATCTTCCCTGGTATCCGCTGACTGTCGTGAGATTTCGCAGTCGAATTCCTTGGCGGGTTGATCTTTTTTGGTGTAGAAGGACTTTGAAGAACTCAAAACCCTAACTACGGTATGTGCCGCCGTAATTAGCCCTGAAAGACTAAGACCCAATCTTCACGTTGAATGGTGACCCCAATTGTGCATTTGCCTAGTTCCATGCACCATCGTACCGGGGTGGTCGTGCGTCTTCGAACACTACTTAAGAGAACAATCTTTCGCCACAGTACGAGTTCAAGAGAAATTAAAATTACAAAAACAGGATAAGAGTGACCGCCCACAATGGCCGAGAACTACAGTCACATGCCATAATTCACAAGCTAACTGCACTAGAAAAAACAATAATGAAGACAAGAGGCAAACATATATAACGATAGGAATGGTGAATAAAAGGATATTGAGTAAATGCAATGAGATAAAGTCTCTACAAATACATGCTAAAAAAACAAGCAAAGGAACTCGGGATAGCCGGACTTGGTACCGACACTAGCAAAAGCCAGTGGTAGGGTTTAACCGGTTTATGGGTACCAAAACCTCCCCTTTCTCTATCCGGTTTCCCCCAAAGTATAATAAACATGCGAATAAATTCCTATACAGGTAGACTACTAACTCAAAGACCACTATCTTGGAAAAGAAAAGCATATGACAAAATGTAATTTAGAAAGTGCTCGACGCTAAACTGCCGGCTAGCTCAAGGAACCTAGTCTGCTGGTAAAACACTGTCGCACTACGCAAGTATATATAGCAAGTTTATGTTCACTTGTTGGATTTCAGAACTGTGAACTCCTCTTGGCATATTTTGATTTTTATTTCTGTACTCTGTATTATAAAATAAAGAGTAAAAGTAGCCTATTAGACTCTACTGTATTAATATATGATAACTAAGTACCAAGTTACTGGAAAACTTAGCTTCTGCAGGTGAACATTTCAACAATTACTTTGTCTTCAGTGCAGATCAAAACTATGACAATTGGAGGACCAAAATCCGAAATATGTATAAAACCTGATAGAAAAAAAAAACAGTTCACCAATAGTGTCTAAACGAATTGCCGGAACTGCTTTGGATAAAGCTAAGGACAAGGCTATGCATGAAGGAGATACGTATACTCCATAGTTTTCAACAAAACAAGTAATGAATACACATGCAATTGATAAAAAAATGTTTAATATCGCCATGTTTCTACAAATGATAGATTTGTACAAGGATTGCATCAATACTAAGCTTTAATCATGAGAATGTGTCTCCTGATTTGTTTAGCCAAGTGCAGTATTTTCCATGTTTGTTGATATTCCTTATTTTTTCCAATACGAACAGTAAACAAGACACGTGCACAGGTAACATTTGAGTAATTTCTAATCAGGAGCAGCAAATGTCATTGTCNCACGAACATTGATAGTATAATTACAGAAGCGAATCTCTGTGATCAAACTATGAATAATTTATGATCTATGTCAGATATTATTTCCCTTTCATAATTATGTCCCTTGTAATAATTCTGTTTTCTCTAGAAATCTTTACCAGACTGAAGGTTTTGACTTTCTATGCAAAATTTTAGTGTATATATGATTTAAAAATGTTTTTAGTATGTATTTTTAACTATGACTTTTGTTATTAAATTCTACGAATTAAAATTTGTTAATTATTTTAATTGAATACACTTAAATCAAGGATTTACTTTTACAGGTAAGTAAGATTGAATGTTAGATTTCTGTCTGTCATCCGTTGCTAAACGGAATTCATTGCTAAATGTTAAATAAAATTTGAAGGAAGGCACTACAAATGAAGTGCTCTATGTTGAACAGCAAAGGACTGAAATACTGCCTGGAAGGGGCAGAAGACGCACATATTTGATATTATAAGTTATCATGCATTGAATGATTATTTAGATAGTGTCGAAAATCGTTGAACGGCAAGCGACCTTCAGGTCGCGCCATTCAACCATTTTTGACACTATCTAAATAATCATATTAGTTGGTTCAATGCATGATAACATTTTTATGTGGTTATGCAAACCTGTTTGTGTTTAACTAAGAAAACGATAATTACAAAATGACCTGCATTTAACTACACGGAAATACACATAAACGCTATGTCGACTGACGGCGTACTCTGGACAATACACAGCCGAATGATGTATTGATTTTTCATGTTGTATAAAGTTTACATGGCGTTTTCGTAATACATGGAGCGAAAATAATGGAAAATAAAATATTTCATATAATTTACATGTTATTCCAAGTATAGATGTTTTTCACACTTTAATTTTTTAATGTAAATATCAGGCTGAAATTAGTTTTACATTACATGGAAGTAAACTATGTTAAACTTTAATTACGATATGTTTATTTATGCATTCTTACTGCATGTTTGTGAATTTTGTCCTTATGTACAATTCTTATATGTACGCTTTTAAATGACTTTTGTTACATGTAGGTGAAACACTACATTATCATGATTATTGATTGTCTTGTGTAGGGCGGACATGGTTATTTAGCAGGTGGTTAATCAGCCAATAGAATCCAAGTTTACATCCGCATAACCGCACAACAAATTATATCAACATATAACAGTTAATCATATGGGTAGAATCAACCAAACTATTGCTTAAATGCAGGGGGGCACCAATTGACCATGCTGAAGAATCAAATCTTCTAGTCAAGAATTGGTTCTCATTGTGCCCAGCGCAGAAAAGCTAAAAGTTAAGTGAAATTCACTGAATTGTACAAAGTTGTTTCACCAGTGACCATCTTACAAACATAATAATGAAATATAAATAAACACTTGTGTTCATCAAGGAGTTGGAAATGAGATATAATTGCATTGTAAAGATGCAGAGGGTGCCAAGGGCAGATATTTAAAGGTCACTTGGCTTTTATTTTAATATATTTCCATTATACACTATATTTTATTTAAAAAAAATATGTATATCAAAGCAAAGTTAAAGACCTGACCTTGCACCTGAATGCACCAAAACAAAAATGCTATAAATACTACAGTTTTGATGAGACAAACAATGTCTACTCGTGGCTAATGTTCTGTTTCGGAAGATAAATAGGCCCCGCCATTAGGTGATGGGGGCATTTAAAGTTTTACCCTTCCTTATACGTATGTCTGAGAATTTTTGTTAAGGATTTTCGTCAATATTTGAGCATATTTTGAAAACGGCCCAACATAGAAAGAAAATTCACGACTTAATGGCAAAACTTCTTTAGTAACTACAATAAATGAAAAAATGTGTCAATCTCATGCATCAAAGAATATAATGTTTATACCAGAGGCAATTAAAGTCCCCAATATGCTTCCAAATATTAAGGGAAATTCTAATATTTAGAAAAAAGGGTCAATAATTGCGGATTTTTTTATTGATATACTAGTATTTTTTTTTCTTGGCAAGATATGTGGGTGGTCGATATCAATCAACCTGAAAGAAATGTGACAATGGAAGACTTGAAAGTACATATTTACTACAAATGTATACATTTTAATCACAGCAGGCATCTACAGTTATATGACATGAGTGAGTTCGCAAAGCAAAATTTCCCTGTGTTTTTCAAGTAAAAACAGTCACTGTTCAAACCATTCAATAGAATGCATTTCTTGTCCAATTTGTATATTTTTTATACTGCTGAAGAGACATTGACCAACAGCTTCTAAGTGTAACTTGTAAATAATTTTTTGCTTTATAGTTTCCATTTTTTGAACGATTTAAACATGTCTACAAATTCACAACGTCGAGATTTGCTATATATTATATAATAAAATGTGACGCTAAAAAATTCAATCTGTATTTAAATAATCACAATAAGAAAACAACTGAACATAAAATTATTTCTAAGTTACGGAGAGAAGCTGTTAGTTGAGCCCTCTTTGGCAGTATCAAAAATTATAAAATCGGACAACAAACAAAATCTACAGAAAGAGTGACCTTTTTCTTGGAAATTTGCTTTGCAAACTCACTCATGTCATATAACTGTACAGAGTTTCAGCGTGTACTTGGTGAAGGAAATGAATCTTTTGATCTTTCCATACCCTTTTTACTTTAGTTGTAGTTGTCACCAATCTAGAAGTCTAGTACTTTGTGGCTGCCCCAAAACCTATTTTTATTTGGAAACTTATAATATCTAAAATAGAAAATTTTTTTTGGACTTAAGGAGTATATCTTTATGCAGAGTTCTATTCTTAGCTGATTTTGGCTTTGCATTTAGATTCTTATAATTATTTGTACACTTTTCAATTTCTGGATTTCCAAAGTTTTGATTTTATCTAGAAAGAAGAGACAAAAAATTTTGAAATGGCCAAATGCAGAAAGTGTATTTACAGTAACTTCGGTAGTTTGTTATTTATTGCCACTTGGTCTCTGCCACGGCTTGTGGACTGTTAGTCCCTGAGGTTATCACCAACTCAGTAGATCAGTACTTTGGTGCTGACCAGAAAGCCAATTTTATTTGGAAATAATATTTAAGATAGAAAATTTTGTTTAAAACTTAGGACTTTCTCTCTCATGCAAAGCTCTGCCCTTAGCTGATTTTGTCTTTCAATTAAGATCCTTTTGATTATTTTTTCTCCATCTGCTTTTATACATCTTTCGATTTCCGGATTCCCAATTGATGTTTTGATTTTATCTGCACTGAAGAGACATGTTGAAATGGCCATACATGTATACAGAAAGTTAATTTACTGTAACTGTGGTATTTTGTTATTTAATAACATGTTGAAGTAGAACTTTTTGTTTTTTTTCAGACGTGTAAAAAAAATCTTGGACAAAAGCTCAGATAACATAGCTGTTGGTGGTGATACAAATGAAAAAGATAATTTTATTTCACCGACAGTATTGAAAGATGTCAAATTCACAGACCCAGCTATGCAAGAGGAGGTAATTCTCTATTTCTGTAACATCAGATGGAATTTTTTCAAATTAAGTGAATTATTAGCTAATATACTGGGTACTTGCCTTCAATTTGCATTAAAAAATATTGGGTTCACTGAACTTATTTTTCAGTTAATGGCAAAAA
The DNA here is from genome assembly GCA_002080025.1 of Modiolus philippinarum. NCBI lineage: Eukaryota > Metazoa > Mollusca > Bivalvia > Mytilida > Modiolidae > Modiolus > Modiolus philippinarum. Next base: position 9,268 of record MJUU01073577.1, on the reverse strand, counting down.
ACCTTATTTTTTCTATTATTTCTATACAAATTATTTATCCTTAATAAAACTGGAATTTTTTAGAAAAGGTAAAATATTCTGTATTGTTACCCAATAGAATTAGCATATTTGATCAAATTTAACTATTATCAGACGTCAAAAACAATTTTGCCACTTCTCTCATAGTGGATTTAATTTTTTGTCAGATACTCAAGAATGATTTGCAGTTTTAAACCCCTGTACTAACCTTAAGTAAATCTTTTTCAAAGATTTGATTTCATAATATTGTCCATCTTGAGAATATAGTGAAAATAAATAGCTTGTGAATAAAACTTAGTTCAAAGTAATTTTTGTTATATGTATGTATTGTATGGTTGTGTAGTTTTTGTTGTGTGAATGGAGATTGAGTTATGTCCCTTTTCCCGTATTTTGTAAGTGTGATGTGACGTCATCTTTGTCTGGATAAATGTAGTAATGGAATCTGACGTGTTTTTGTTTGTCAGCCTTAAATCGTAAACATCAGGCCTCAAGAAGCCGTTCCCCAGGCCGTAACATGGTGGAGAACTTAAAAATGATCCCTGTTTTATACTTTGGATAGACTTTTGGAGAGGCAATTTCTCATATTTTGGATATTTCGACTTTGAAAATTTTGAACCATGCTAAAAAAAAGAAGATGTCAACCATTCATCTGTATTACAATTTCGGAACTTTGGATATATCATTTATGGAATCATTATGGAATCATTCATCAGAAGAATTATTTTTTTCAACCAGCCAGACCATGTCTCGTCATTTTGTAGCGTATTTTGTGTATTGGAAGTTGTGTGAATGAAGTTAATTTGTGAGACGCACGTGTTTGTATACTTGTAAACTTTTTAATATAAATTTGGATTATTTATCGATAAACCTTACCTTTTGTTTCTTCAATAATATGAGAACACGTTTATTTCATGTTTATAAATTTACTGGTGATAATGGTATTGCCGACTCGTCATCATGGTCATGCTCGTTACAAGTTTGTTTGAAGTTGACGACCCACGGAACTCTGTAATTTACCGTTGGATGTTTATTTATATATCTGCTGATTGAAGTATGCATTTTATGAGATCCCGTTGCAGTTATATTTTGATCGTTTTTATATTTACGGGTTTACTATTTATTTGAATGTGAGGTTTACCTCATTTGCATATTTATGTTTGTTAACATTTGTAGTTATATAGTATTTTTCCTGACCGTTTTGATATGAAAGTGTTTATTGTTTGCATGTGAGGTTTACCTCATTGCATGTCGTTTAATTATCGTCCCATCATAAATTATTTGATTCAACGTTTTGGTGATGATTGCATCGCCACGCTTTGAAATTCATTTTACAATATGTTTAAGACTTATTTTTATGTTTTAATGGATGCACGTGCATGTGTGATGATTGCTTCTGCATATGCACCTCTACACGGGTGATGATTGTTGCATTTCCATTTTCATGTTCCGCTATTTTGGAGATCTTCATATGCACATGAATGTGTGATGATTGCTGTCACCGAAAAGTGTTCCGCTTGGACAGTGCTGCATATGCACCTATTGTATTTCCACATAAATATTTCTAGATTTGATTTCATAATTATTTATATTTTTGGACAAATTTTCAGTATATGACATTTTGTGTTATTAATTATATGTCCACTGAATGTTAGTTGCATCAGGAGCAGTGAGATATGTTCCAGAAACAACACCTAGTATTGTATTGTAAGAGTTTGAAGGTCTCTGCTGGTCTTATCAAGTATGACGTTTTGCTTGTATTTGCCATTATTTGAGTAAATGCATCGATGTGGAATATGCTGGACTGTGAATGGATACTAGAGTCCTTAGTCTGGAGTGGGTTGTAATTTATATAAAAGTATCAAAAACCAACGACCATTTTAAAAATTTGAGAAATTTTGTTTTTCGGGGGCGGGATGTTATATTGTATTGTATGGTCATGTAGTTTTTGTTGTTTGAATGGAGAATGAGTTATGTCCCTTTTCCCGTATTTTGTAAGTGTGATGTGACATCATCTTTGTCTGGATAAATGTAGTAATGGAATCTGACGTGTTTTTGTTTGTCAGCCTTAAATCGTAAACATCAGGCCTCAAGAAGCCGTTCCCCAGGCCGTAACATTTTGTTGTGACTAATTTATTTATAAGAATGACAGCTGTGGTATGTTCACATTATTAATTTAATTTTGATTACACCATGAAATGTTATTTATGCATTGATAGTTTAGATATTGTAAAATATGTGAACTTTTTGGAAACGATAAGTGACTGGACTAAATGTTTTGTTTTAGATATTTGGTCCAATTTTACCAATAATTCCTGTCAAAAATGAAGATGAGGCTATAGAACATATACAAAATGAGTGAGTATCTAATTCAAGCACTGTTAGTTTTTGTCGAGCCTTTGACGATAGTCGAAAAAAGCGAGACATGGGAAAGGTGATTCCGGCGGCGGCGGCCATTATTGTTTAAGTTTTTTCTTTGGTCTGTTTAACATCAACCACCTGTGCTAGCCTATTGATATTTTGTATGCAGTTGCATTAGCATAGTACAGCTCAGTTTCAGTGGCGTTTCATTTCTATGCCCCCGCAGTCATGCATTCTACTTGATGAGTGCCCTGTGTTTGTCTATATGTTGTAGTTGTCCACTAGCTTAAGACACTAGTGCTTTTGTCGGGCAAAGGATGACAGTGATTGTAAGAGCACTTTACCAGTTTAATTGATGTTTGTTGACAATCCCACACCCATGACCAAGAAAGACATGGATTTAGCGTTGCTCGACAATTAGCAAAGAATTCCGCTAAAACCGGTGCTAGGGGCCGTCTTGAACTTACTATGAGGTATGAGCAAAGCTCATTGTTGAAGGCCTCATGGTGACTTCAAGATGAAGAACAACAATAAAAGCGTTGTTCATTTGCTTGTTTTTTACCATGTATTTGTAGAGACTTTGTCTCATGTGCATTTACTCCTTATCTTTTTATTCACCATCCACTGACTTCGAAATTTTGAATTGTTTTTTTTCTTCAAATATTTAACTTTTTTTCTTGTGTCTGTTTAGCATCAACCACTCATAGTTGACCATTGATATTTGTTATGCAGTTACATTTGTATCAGTACAGCTCAGTTGCAGTGCCATTTTATGTCTATGCCCCTGCAGTCATGCTCCACTGACTTCAAAATTTTGAATTGTTTTTTTTCAGAATTTTAACCTTTTTCTTGTGTCTGTTTAGCATCAACCACTCATAGTAGCCCATTTATATTTGGTATGCAGTTGCATTTGCATCATTGCAGCTCAGTTTCAGTGGCGTTTTATGTGTATGCCCCTGCAGTCATGCTCCACTGACTTCAAAATTTTGCACTTTTTATCAAATGTTTAAGTTTTTTCTTGTGTTCGTTTAACATCAACCACTAATATAGTAGCCCATTGATCTTTGGTATGCAGTTGCATTATCATGATTGTGATAAGTTTTGATATCATGGCTGCTGCTGAAGATCAGTGTGCAAATTAAGGTGATGCATGGGAAAGGCGAGACATATCCTGTGTCCACAGTTTATTTACATTGAAGTTTAAGGTGGCTCACTCATCACATTTTTGAAATTGTGTCAGATTTCAGAACTCCTCTGGTTTTCTCCAATTCCACACAAACTGTCAGTGTGAATTCTCATAATATGCAAGAGTGACTTCAGGTGCTCTAGAAGAAGCATGTATGGTTTTGTATAATTATACTGCCTTTGATTTGTTATTGTGTACAGTGCTCCCTCGTTATATCACTACCTTTGGGACCAGAGGAATTTTTGGCAATAAGTGAGGATGGAGATATATCGAGGGAATAGCTTACATAGAAACTTTGCAACTTTTTGAAAAATGTACCTTAAAAATGGTTGGCCATAAGTTAAGGGACAGCCGTTAAAGAGGGGCGATATAACAAGGGAGCACTTTTTAGCTCGCATGGCTAATGCCAGGGTGAGCTTTTGCCATCACTTTGCGTCCGTCGTCAGTCTGTCCGTCCGTCCGTCCGTCCGTCCGGCCGTCCGTCTGGCGTTAACTTTTCATTCAAAGATCTTCTCCTCTGAAACCACTGGGCCAATTGGAACCAAACTTGGCCACAATAGTCCTTGGGTGGTCCCCTACAAAAAAGGTGTTTTTCAGGTCTGTGCGATATCCAAGATGGCCGCCAGCGGGAAATATAGTTTTAACATTGGACCCTATGAGAAAACACATTCAAAGATCTTCTTCTCTGAAACTACTGGGCCGATTGGCACCAAACTTGGCCACAATAGTTCTTTGGTGGTCCCTTACAAAAAAAGGTGTTTTTCAGGTCCGTGCAATATCCAAGATGGCCGTCAACGGGAAACATAGTTTTAACATTGGACCCTATGGGAAAACACATTCAAAGATCTTATTCTCTGAAACTACTTGGCCAATTGGCACAAATTTTGGCCACAATAGTCCTTTGGTGGTCCCTTACAAAAAAGGTGTTTTTCAGGTCCATGCTATATCCAAGATGGCCACCAGCGGGAAACATAGTTTAACATTGGACCCTTTGGGAAAACACATTCAAAGATCTTCTCCTCTGAAACTACTGAGCCAATTGGCACCAAACTTGGCCACAATAGTCCTTTGGTGGTCCCTTACAAAAAAGGTGTTTTTCAGGTCAGCGTGATATCAAAGATGGCCGACAGCGGGAAACATAGTTTAACATTGGACCCTTTGGGAAAACACATTCAAAGATCTTCTTCTCTGAAACAACTGAGCCAATTTGCACCAAACTTGGCCACAGTAGTCCTTTGGTGGTCCCTTACAAAAAAGGTTTTTTCAGGTATGCGTGATATCCAAGATGGCGGACAGCTGGAAACATAGTTTTTACATTGGACCCTATGGGAAAACACATTCAAAGATCTTCTTCTCTCAAACTATTAAGCCAATTGACACCAAACTTGGCCACAATAGTCCTTTGGTGGTCCCTTACAAAAAAGGTGTTTTTCAGGTCCGTGCAATATTCAAGATGACCACCAGCAGGAAACAGTTTTAACATGAGAGACATGGAAAGCATTAAATATGGAATATACATTCAAAGGTCCTCTTCTCAGAAACTACTAGTCCTATTAGAACCAAACTAAGCCACAATGGTCCCACTATGGTGCTTAGGTGGTCCCATCCAAAAAATGTATCTGGCAGGTCCGTACCTCATCCAAGATGGCCACCATCTGGAACATAGTTTTA
>MJUU01073576.1:245541-258112 GCA_002080025.1 Modiolus philippinarum | reverse complement strand
ATTGCTCTGTCATTAGGTGTTTTGGATTTAGATATTTTTGCTTATTGCTCTGTCATTAGGTGTTTTGGATTTAGATATTTTTGCTTATTACTCTGTCACTAGGTGTTTTGGATTTAGATCTTTTTGGTTATTGCTCTGTCATTAGGTGTTTTGGATTTAGATATTTTTGCTTATTGCTCTGTCATTAGGTGTTTTGGATTTAGATATTTTTGCTTATTGCTCTGTCATTAGGTGTTTTGGATTCAGATATTTTTGCTTATTGCTCTGTCATTAGGTGTTTTGGATTTAGATATTTTGGTTATTGTGCTGTCATTAGGTGTTTTGGATTTAGATCTTTTGGTTATTGCTCTGTCATTAGGTGTTTTGGATTTAGATATTTTTGCTTGTTGCTCTGTCACTAAGTGTTTTGGATTTAGATCTTTTTGGTTATTGCTCTGTCATTAGGTGTTTTGGATTTAGATATTTTTGGTTATTGCTCTATCATTAGGTGTTTTGGATTTAGATATTTTTGCTTATTGCTCTGTCATTAGGTGTTTTGGATTTAGATATTTTTGCTTATTGCTCTGTCATTAGGTGTTTTGGATTTAGATCTTTTGGTTATTGTGCTGTCATTAGGTGTTTTGGATTTAGATCTTTTGGTTATTGCGCTGTCATTAGGTGTTTTGGATTTAGATCTTTTTGGTTATTGCTCTGTCACTAAGTGTTTTGGATTTAGATATTTTTGCTTATTGCTCTGTCATTAGGTGTTTTGGATTTAGATATTTTTGCTTATTGCTCTATCATTAGGTGTTTTGGATTTAGATATTTTTGCTTATTGCTCTGTCATTAGGTGTTTTGGATTTAGATCTTTTTGCTTATTGCTCTGTCATAGGTGTTTTGGGTTTAGATCTTTTTGTTTATTGCTCTGTCATTAGGTGTTTTGGATTTAGATCTTTTTGCTTATTGCTCTGTCATTAGGTGTTTTGGATTTAGATATTTTTGCTTATTGCTCTGTCATTAGGTGTTTTGGATTTAGATCTTTTTTGCTTATTGCTCTATCATTAGGTGTTTTGGATTTAGATATTTTTGGTTATTGCTCTGTCATTAGGTGTTTTGGATTTAGATATTTTTGGTCATTGCTCTATCAGATTTTGCAAACTTTGGTTTATGGTCTGACTTCCACATATTTTGGTTGATCTGCACATAAGTTGTTGAAATGGCCATATGCAGAAATTCAATTTACAGTAAGGCCACATCAAATTAATTAATAGATTTTCATCCCCACCTGCCAAATTTTTTCTAAGCTCTTTTTTTTCTCAATTATTCAGAAATTTTTCTTTAAATTCCTATCAATTTTAATAAAAAGATAAAATAAAACCCTCCCACCGGCCCCAGATTTTTTGTAACAGGTGGATGAGAATCTACAAATTAACTTGATATGGCCTAACTTCGGTATGTTGTTATTTACTACAACGATGCTCAAGTACTCCTTGCTAAAGTAAATTTATAAATACAAACCCTGATGAAGGTTCTATAGACTGTAAATAACGGGTCAAGTGATAAAAATGTGCTGAATTGCAAAGTGGACATGTACACACGTAATGTTGTAATCATTAAAAGACAAATGGGGAAATAAAACAATCATATATCTATACTTTAATGGTCACATGTTACATTGTAAATCGTGTATTGACATCTAGCTCTGATCAAATTTGGACCAAGATTTTTGTTGAATGTAAGATCATCTTATATTTTAGTAATTTCAATGTTAGAAAATGATAAATTTTGATGGAAAAGCATAGGAATTATTTGTCATTTTAATGTCTTATTTGATATATCTCAGTTTTTTTTAACTTAGTCTGATGTGATTTAAAAAACTTTAACAACCAATTATCTCTTTTTACCAGTTAAGAACTTCAATGCAAATTATTGACAGAAATTAGTATATTCTAGGGTTATTTTATTTATTGTGTTAGAATTGGGATTAATATTAGCCTATTCTGTTTAACTCCTGGTCTCCTGTATTTCTAACTTTATTAATCTTTTGCAGGTACCAGTCCAAAGAAGGCTTCACATAAGAGACCAAAGTCATCACAACAACGAGAGTCATTGTTGTTAAACAGAGAAAGTCAGAATCTAAATCAAAACTCACAAGTGAAATCTCCGGTTATTACCAACGGTGAAAATTCTGTCAAAGATCAGCCAGAGACTAAAAAATCAGAAGTTAATGGAACTAGTGAAATTTCAAATTTAGAAACTTCAGATAAATCCAAAGATAATTCAGAAACTGCAGAATCTTTTGTAGTTATTGATGATATCAAGGGAGATAATAAAAAAACAGAAAACGTAGATACAAAAACAGAAAATACTGTCGAAGTAAAAGACGATACAGTTAAAAGTAATTCTGACTTGGATAGGGAGGAAAGTGATCAAATTGATAAAGCTTTAGAGGAATATATAGAATCAAAGAAACAAGAGGAAAGTGTAGAAAAAGTTGTCGTTCCAGAAGAATCAGCTTCTAATGAGGAAGTAAGTGAAGATATTAACAAAGTAGAAGCAGAAAGTGAAGAATCCAAACAGGAAGTGCAGAAAGAAGATAGTGATCAAGAGGAGGTAATTCAAAAAGAGGTAACATCGCAGGAAGAAGAAGTTGTTACAACTGAACAAGAGGCACCTGTTGAATCAGGAGAAGATCATCAGGAGGCTCAAATTACTTTAGAATCTGAGGCTGAGGTAAGGGTGTATCAGAATAAATACAATGGTCTATCAGTAAATTTGATTCGTTTATGACCTAGCTGTAATTTATGATGATATTTATGGCTCACTTTTAGATATTCAATGTACCATGCCTACCATGCCAATGAAAGTTAAGCAATAATTCTAGCTAGACACCTAGAAAGACTTGCCTACCCTTACGATTTTGGCGAAAGGCTTACTTTTTTCGAAGTCATCTTACACCCTTACGATGGTGTACCATTTCCTTACGATTTGGTCAATTTGTGGTATTCCCGGAAAATTTTCAGTTCAGTAAATTATTGTTCAAATCGGCATTTCCGGTAATAAAAAGAATGTAAAATGATCTTCAAATCAAGAATTCTAGGTTTCTATCTGAGGAAAAAAGTATTCTTGGCGGGAGTATTGTGTGACTACATAATTTGCCTTTCACTGACCGGTGTAGTTGCTGTGTTGAAACACGATTTTTACATTAAAAAGTGCCTTACTATTTTTCATCTCAGATTACTTTTAATAAAGAATTTTTTTAGATGTTTGGTTTCTAACAGAAAATTTTCCTAGACTTGCCTTCCTTGAAAAGAATTGACCATTAGATCAATGAGAGTTTCTTTTCACTGGAACATTAGTATATAAGTAAAGAAGTTATTGGATTTTTTTTGTTTTACTTTATTTGAACAGGTGTTACAATGTGTAAAGGATCATTGAAATGTAAATGAATTAAATATCGATACATTTTATTTTTTACTTCTCCTTCAGAAAATGTTTATTATGTGTCCTTACAATATTGACTTGTAAAGTATAAAATACTTATTTAAATGAAATTATTATATTTAACTATCTCTGATTTAATTTTAACATGCATGCCTAAAAATCGATATTGCAAAATGAATTTTGTTCATATAATTACTTATGAACATCTAGTGAAGTCTGTATTACGTACTAGATCATCCACTTAGATGGGTAAATATAAAACTTAGTCCTGAAGAAATTTTCTGATATAAGATATTGATGATTGTTTACTAATATGTCAGAAATATGATTGATAATATGTCAACAATTATTTCATCTAGTTTAATTTTTTACAGATTTATAATCAAGACACAACAGAAACTTCTGAGCCTATAGTTAGCATTGAAGAGAAACCAGTAGAGACAGAGGAGAAATCAGTTGATAAAGAGGCTGAACCAGTTGAAAAAGAGGAGGAGGTACCAGTAGTAACTGAAGAGAAACCAGTCGACAAAGGCAAAGAGGTACCAGTTGACACAGAGGAGGACAAACCAGTTGATATAGAGGAAAGAGAACCAGTTGATACAGAGGAGAAACCAGTCGAGGAAACAGAGACATCACAGTTTAAAACTGTAATTACACTAGAGAGTATACCACCAAGATCAGACAGCTCTCAAGTTGATACAAGGGAGGATACTGTACAGATTGTAGACCCTCCCCCAGATATTGTACCCCCTACAGAGCCAGCTATTCCAGTAGAGGAACCATCAGTACCAGAATCAGCATCTATAGTGTCATCAGAGTTACCAGAGGACATGTCGTCGGTAGAAGCTGTTGTATGTGAGGTCAATGACCTCAAAGATGGAGAGTAAGTACTCTATATCTTGATTTTTTTCCCACTCACTTGCATGACTTGGCTTACAAGGCAATTTGAGTTTATGCCATAACTTGGCCTCTGTTGTCTGCCATTCATTGTCTGTGATCTGTCATCTGTTCTTTTAAACTTTTTCGAAGATCTTCTCTTCTGAAACTACTGGATCAATTTCAACCAAGCTTTGCCCAAACCATCACCAGTGTTTCCATTCCCAAAATTATAACCATACCACATTGCCGCTGTTTCTGGAAATAGAAAAGAAGAGGTGCGGGGGGTGGGGGGAGGGGGGAATTACTGTCCTGATTGGCAAATAACTCAAGAAAAATTACAGTTTGAAAAATAAAACCTGAAAGGTGAAAATGATCAGAATAACCAGATCTAACTATCCCAGAATTTTAAAGAAAACTGGATGACTACTGCAAAAATTTTGCAACAATTAAAGTTTTGTGAAACGTACATCATAGGTACAATGTATGTATTCAAAAGTTTCAGACTTACATTCCTGGGCCTGTTTTTGAATTGTTACCATGGAAACCAAGTTTAGTAGTTAGTATTGATGTTATCTCCAAATTAGTATTTATGTGTATTGAAGTTGAGTAATGTCCCAGTAAAACAGGATTTATTAGATCAGACTAAAGAGGGAGTTCAAAGAGTTAGGTAATCTGTTTTATTGGAAAATGTTTACAAATGTTGCACTTTACTGAATAATAAAAAGCAATTAAAAGTTACAAAATTGCGACAATAAATCTTCTTGTTAATGCAGATTGTCAAACCTTTGCCATCACTAAAAGACCAAACAAGTTAATATTACATAATTTGTAAGTCAAATGACGGATTGTGTTCTAAACATGCGTCTTTACATGTAATCAATTTGCAGGTAGACATTTTCATCTTTCAATGTATCTGGAAAAGAATTTACAATGTTTTTGACAATCACAAATTTACTCACTTTGTAAGTGAATACTCAAGCGCAATTATTTTTATGGTCAAGGGTATATTTCTTAAAAAAAAGAAATTAGCATTAAAAGAATTGTTTAATCCAATTATAAAAACAAATTGTATGATTTCAAGGTAGAAATTCTAAAAGTACTTAATCTTCATGACACTTCCTAAAAAAGTAGGTAATTATATATATAAGTGTTCCTGAGTTTTATTTGATTAATTAAAATATTACACTGTTACAGTATACTAATTTTGAAACAAAAATATCGGTCTTTGACTTCTTCAGATAATTTACCAAAGTTGGAACATCAAGCAGACTATGTGCAAAAGTTTTACAGGAAAATTAGATCCATAAATCCAACGTAAACAGAGAAGTTTATATTTCATGTCCTGGTGTCTGTAAATTGACATCTTGGGCCCTTGTTTGGAAAATACCAGTACAAAAAATCCTAAAGCTTACTGCACATCTGCAGATATATGCAACAACTCTGTCATAGAATTATATTCGTTAACAACGGCAAAGATGATATCCCCAAATTTTCATTCCAAAGTGCAGGAATAAAAAAACATCATAATCAGATAATGCAGAAATTGTTTATTTTATTCAGTATGATAAATTTTTAACTGTAAAATGATAAAAAGACAGAAACTGTTGAATTTCTATACAGGAAGTGTCACCCAGCAACAATGGTTGCCAATTGCATTATACAAAGAATTACTCATAAGAAAGACCATTAATAACTATATAAATAGATAAATTTTGTTAATAAGTATATCTTCTATAATGATTGACAACCATTAACAGTTATTAACCATATGAAATGTCTCGTTACAGGATGAGAGAAGTAGGCATTTTGTTAAGTATAGGCTTATTTGCCGTGACGTCACAACATTGAAAATTTTACCTGTGGACCCTTTTGGTTGGCAAGAAATTGTATTCTTTAATTAGGGTTATAAAAATGTCATTTTCAACTACCTGGTATGAAATTGTTATCCCCCGCTTAGCGAAAGTGGGGGGATTATGTAATGCAGTCCGTCCGTACGTACGTACGTGCGTTTATAATGCTCCCCGATAGCTCTGGAACTATGAGAGATACAAATTTGAAACTCAGCACCATACTAGAGTATGATCAGAAGTAGCGCACTGTGGATTCGGAATTTAGGTCAAACGCCCTAGGGGCAAATTATGGGCGAAAACAAATTTTCGCGATATCCAATAATTGAAGAAATTTCCAAGGCCATTGCGGCTAGAAAGTTGAAACTCTTGAATCCACTCACATATTATGTAGCAACTTCACAGAGGGTGTCGGAACTTTGGTATGACCCCTCAGGGCATGCATGGCCTCTAGGAGGTCCAAAAACCTAAAAAATCGATTCAGGTGGAACTCTTCTTACACCTTAAATCGCAGAAACCTTGTAATAAGGGTATAAGTAACACTATAAAAGTTGTCTGTGTCGAAGGTTTCGGAATTTTGAAATTTGCCCTCAGGGCAGAAAAATGAGTGAAAATGTATTTCAAGATATCCAGTAATAAGCAAAATCTTCTGAAGTATTCATGTTTGGTAGCTGAAACTTTGTATGCAAGTTCGATTGTATGCATCTCATTTACTGATGATAGCGGACTTTTGGTATGACACCTGGGGGCATGCCCTTAAGGAGCCAAAAAATGTTAAACAATTAGTACTCGTCAGAACGACTGGAAGTCTATGTATAATTTTGATTTTGTGGTTTATATTTTCATGAGGAATTCTTGGAATTGCTCTTTGAATATGTTCTAAGCTTTTGGAATTTAGACTCTGGTGCCAAATTTGGTAAATTTCCTGAAAATGTCAAAGACTAATAATTTTTTAAATTTCAACATGAAGTTTTATAATTGAGCAACTTTTTAATGTCATCAGCTAGTATGAACACTAGAATTTCAAAAATATGATTCTAATTTTGGTAAATTTCCTGAAACTCTCAATGACTAATTATTTTTTTGAAATTTTACCTAGCAACCATATCTTTTTTGATGCCTTATAGTTTTAATTTAATGATCATTTTCAATGGTCAGATTGCAAAAAACTCTGATTCTAATTCTGGTAAAGTTCCTGAAACTCTCAAAGACCCATTATTTTTTGGAATTCTACATAGCAACCGTATCTTTTTCAATTATTTAGAGTTATTTAGAGATGAATTTCAACTGTAAGGTTGCAAGAATCTTTGATTCTAATTTTGGTGAATTTCCTGAAACTCTCAAAGACCCATTATTTTTTGGAATTCTACCTAGCAACCATATCTTTTTCAATTATTTAGAGTTATTTAGAGATGAATTTCAACTGTCAGGTTGCAAGAATCTTTTGATTCTAATTTTGGTGAATTTCCTGAAACTCTCAAAGACCCACTATTTTTGGGGAATTTTACCTAGCAACCATATCTTTTTGATGCCTTTTAGATTTAATAATCATTTTCAATGGTCAGATTGCAAAAAACTTTTATTCTAATTTTGGTAAAGTTCCTGAAACTCCTGAATTGTACCTAGCAACCATATCTTTTTCAATTATTTAGAGTTATAAGGATGAATTTCAAATGTCAGGTTGCAAGAATCTTTGATTCTTATTTTGGTTAATTTCCTGAAACTCTCAAAGACCAATTACTTTTTGGAATTTTACCTAGCAACCATATCTTTTTTGACACCTTTATTTTCAATGATGATTTTCAATAGTCAGACTGCAAAAATCTTTAATTCTTATATTGGTAAATTTCCTGAAATTCTCAAAGACCTACTGTTTTTTTTTTTGGAATTCTACCTAGCAACCATATCTTTTTCAATTCCTTACAGTAGTGAAGATCATTTTCAATAATCAGAGTGCAAAAGACTGATTCTAATTTTGGTAAATTTTCTGAAACTCTCAAAGACCGATTTCTTTTTGGAATTTTACCTAGCAACCATATATTTTTAGATGCCTTATGGTATCAGTGATCATTTCCCATAGTCAGATTGCAAAAATTTTTGATTCTAAGTTTGGTAAATTTCCTGAAACTCTCAAAGACTCATTATTTTTTGGAATTCTACCTAGCAACCATATCTCTTTCAATTCCTTACAGTAAAAATGATGATTTTCAACAGCCAGGTTGCAAAAATCTTTGATTCTAATTTTGGTAAAGTTCCAGAAACTCTCAAAGGCCCATTATTTTTTGGAATTCTACCTAGCAACCATATCTTTTTGGTATTTTACAGTTACGATGATTAATAAGGGCCTCGCCACATAGTGGCGGACGCCCTATAGTAATCGCTCTGTCCGTCCGTCCGTCCGTGCATCCGTCTGTCCGTAACAAAGTCGTGTGCGGGCTATAACTTTTGTCTTTTGAGATAGGCTTTTGATATTTTTCATGTAGATAGATCACTTCAAGACGATGTGTCATGAACAATGATTGGTGACCTTTGACCTTGACCTTTGTTGTCAAGGTCAAATTTTTGCTTTTCTTATGACAAGTCGTGTCCGGGCTATAACTGTTATGTCTTTTGAGGTAGGCTTTTGATATTTTGCATGTAGATAGATCACTTCAAGACTATGTGTCATGAACAATGATTGATGACCTTTGACCTTTTCCTTTGTCGTCAAGGGCAGATTTTTGCTTTCGTACTGACAAGTTGTGTCCGGGCTATATCTTTTTTGTCTTTTGAGATAGGCATTTGATATTTTGCATGTAAATAGAACTTTTCAAGGCGATGTGTCATGAACAATGATTGGTGACCTTTGACCTTGACCTTTGTCGTCAAGGTCAGATTTTTGCTTTTCTAATGACAAGTAGTGTCCGGGCTATAACTTTTTTGTCTTTTGAGTTCGGTTTTTGATATTTTGCATGTAGATAGATCACTTCAAGATGATGTGTCATGAACAATGATTGGTGACCTTTGACCATGACCTTTGTCGTCAAGGGCAGATTTTTGCTTTCGTAATGACAAGTTGTGTCGGGGCTATATCTTTTTTGTCTTTTGAAGTAGGCTTTTGATATTTTGCATGTAGATAGATCATTTGAAGACAATGTGTCATGAACCATGATTGGTGACCTTTGACCATGACCTTTGTCTTTAAGGTCAGATTATTGCTTTCGGATATTACATTCTGTTAATATCTTGATGAGATTATGGTGTCCATACTTGTGTAGTGTCAACACTTGTACTATGTCCACACCTGTATTGTGTCCACACACACTTAAATTTGCACTTATATACAGCAGGGCCCACAGAGATGGCTGCCATCTCTCCGATGTCTAGTTTAGTTTCAAAAACACTTGTCTTTTTTTACAAGGGGAGGGGGTCCAAACAGGGGTAGCGGGGGATCGCAATCTTTGATTGGCTGTTTTTCATTTTTATCAGTTTAAATGTAATTTTATAATTTCTTTTGATCTGAATTGCAGACATTTTGCAGTTTAATAAGATAAAAAAAATTTGATTTTTGATCATTTTTATTTGATCTAATTCATGTATTTGTATAGACTTCAAATTTTTCACAATTTCCAAATATTTGAAATACACATTTCCAATTATTCAAAGGAAATTTTTAAAAAGTAAATCGGTAAAAAAATACGAAAATCTCGAGGTTTATTATGCATTTTACAGATCCAAAATCGGACTAGTATGTAAAAAGTTATTTAAAAAATAAAATTCTGTCCCATTGCTATACAATGCAAGTTATTGTTGAAATACAATTTTGCCAACCAAAATATTGATTTTGTGACGTCACTGATTGGATTCACGAACAAGCCTATAGGTTCTATAATAATTGATGATTGTTTGCTGTTNTTTCTTTTGAGGTAGGCTTTTGATATTTTGCATGTAGATAGATCACTTCAAGACTATGTGTCATGAACAATGTTTGATGACCTTTGACCTTGGCCTTTGTCGTCAAGGGCAGATTTTTGCTTTTGTACTGACAAGTTGTGTCCGGGCTATATCTTTTTTGTCTTTTGAGATAGGCATTGATGAAATACAATTTTGCCAACCAAAATATTGATTTTGTGACGTCACTGATTGGATTCACGAACAAGCCTATAGGTTCTATAATAATTGATGATTGTTTGCTGTTTTTGACCATTTGAGATTTCTCGTTACAGGATGAGAGAAGTGGAAGTTGGAGAAGGAAAAGCTCTCCTGGTACGGGAGAAGGGAGAATTCTTTGCCGTAGGTCATAAATGTACACATTATGGTGCTCCACTAGCTAAAGGTTGGTTTGTTGTTTTGATCTTTCCAAATTGAAAAAGTTATCATGCATCTATCTATGTTTTTGCCATGTTCATTGATGCCTGAAATTTTACTTTAACCAGTCAGGTAAATGACATGATATAGAATATGCAGACTTTGTCTTCTTAAAAGAAACATATTGTAAAATTGTATAAAAAGTGGGTTCACTCTTTAAGATTTTGATATTGAACAGACCTTATTTTACAGTCACTCAAAATTAAATGTTTGAATATTTCTTCAAAAATACACAGATAGAGGACAGCATTACATATTTGGTGATATCAGTGCATTACACAGGCATTTTCAAATTTCACATGCCATGATAATCTGAATAAAAATAATGGCATATACTCTAGAGAAAAAGTGAAAAAAAAACAAAAAAAGTGCAGTACACACAACTACTATACAGAAACAATATGTAAATTTTGGATAATGTAAGCAGACTTGAAATGTTATTTCAATACACATAAGATAGATTTTGTTAGCCTTAGTATTAATATTTCAAAAAAGGAGAAAGAGAATTCAAAGTGATGTTTTTTTTTCAATAGTTTTTCAATAATTTACAAAAAATGTAGTCTAGCAAAATATTTTAATTAGATTATCTCCCCTATCAAAGTTTTCAGTTTGAAATATTTTTTGTTATACAAATACATTTTTGACATAAGCATAGAGCATGATAATTCAAGAATATTGCTATTACTTCTTGTAGAAAAATAGGTACCAGTGAAGGGTTTGTTTCAAACAATATTTTTACTTTTGATAATGAAAAATACCCTGAACAAGAAGCAATGCAAATTGGTAAACTTGACTGTAAAATATTAGAATTAATTTGATTGCGTTCAAGTTGAATTTGTCACAATTGCATGAAAAAAATCACAAAAATATCCAAAATACACTTCTTTGTACACACATTTAATACATATCTGAAGTTTGTAACTAAGATATTCAGTTTGATTTTATGTTGTATTTAGGTGCACTATGTAATGGCAGAGTTCGTTGCCCTTGGCATGGAGCATGCTTTAATGTAAAATCAGGAGATATTGAAGATTTCCCTGGCTTAGATAGTCTTCCTAAATTTCAAGTAAGTGCATGTTTTTTTAGCTCACCTGGCCTAAAAGGCCATGTGAGCTTTTGCCATCACTTTGCGTCCGTTGTCCGTCGTCCGTCGTCCGTCAACAATTTCAAAAATCTTCTCCTCTGAAACTGCTGAGCCAATTGTAACCAAACTTGGCCTGAAGCATCACCAGGGTATGCAGTTTAAATTTGTGTTCGATTAGTCCGAAGACCAAACAATCTGTTTTTTGCAAATAACTCAAAAACCATTACAGATATCAAAAATCTCACGGAGCAAAAGTGATCAGCATAGCAAGATCTACCTGCCCTTCAATTTCGAAGAAAATCCGAAAACCCATCTTGGAGTTATTGCCCTTTTTCTGTAAAATTTGCAAAATTTTAAATTTATTAATTTTTTATCAGAAAGACTATAAGAGATACAAGTCAACTTTAAATTGCAAAAATGTTCAGCATGTCAAGATCTACCCACCCTGAAATTTTGAAGATAATCCAAAAACCCTTGCAGGAGTTATTGCCCTTTTTTCACGGAATTTTCAAAATTTTCATATTTTTCATCTTTAATTTCCAAAAGTAGAGAAGATGAAGGTTAAGTGTCAATTGATAAAATGTTTGCAATGCTGTGGCGACTTCAAAACTGATGTTCAAAATTATTGGTTGACCGCCATTTTCAAAATGGCTGCCAAAAAAGGCGTGAAAATTCAGCATTGTCCGATTTCAATGAAATTTGGTTTCCAAATAGATATTGATCTTGCGACTTCAAAACCGGTGTTGAAAATTTTTCGTTGACCACCATTTTCAAAATGGCCGCCAGAAAGGCGGGAAAATTCAACATTGTCCGATTTCAATGAAATTTTGTTTCCAAAAAGGTATTAATGTAGCAACTTCAAAACTGATGTTAAAAATTGTTCGTCGACCGCCATTTTCAAAATGGCCACCAAAAAAGGCGGGAAAATTCAACATTTTCTGATTTCAATGAAATTTGGTTTCCAAGTGGATATTGATGTTGCTACTGCAAT
>MJUU01073576.1:227155-237909 GCA_002080025.1 Modiolus philippinarum | reverse complement strand
AAACTTCGTTTTTATATGAAAAAGTGCATATTTTGAGAATTAGCTCTATGCCGTACGATAACTTAAGATTGCCTCCAGGGATTTTAATGATTTTGATACTCAAGGTTGAACTTGACCAAAAGGAAGCTCATTTTCGTTTTTGAGGAAAATCTGAAAATGGTTTTTGGGAAAAAACTTAGTTTTTATATGAAAAAGTGCATATTTTGAGAATTATCTCTTTGTCATATGATAACTAAAGATTGCCCTCGGGGATTTTAATGATTTTGATACTCAAGGTTGTACTTGACCAAAGGAAGCTCCTTTATGTTTTTTAGGAAAATCTGACAACAGTTTTTTGGAAAAAAACTTAGTTTTTATTTGAAAAAGTGCATATTTTGAGAATTAGCTCTATGTCGTACGGTAAATTAAAAATGCCTTAAGGGATTTAAATGATTTTGATACTCAAGATTTTTCTTGACCAAAGGAAGCTTTATTTCGTTTTTTAGGAAAATCCGATTGCCATGAAATTCCACAAACAGATTTTTAGGACACACAAGGGGGCGAGGCCCTTTCTGACTTTGTCTGTATTCTAGTTGATATATTGGATGGTCTTGGGTAGTGTTTGACAGTCTGTCTGTGACCTCAATTTCACGGTCCAATGAATATGTTAAGTTTTTGGTTCTTAGTTTAGTTTCTCAGTAACTATAAATGGTAGGTCAAATGATATATGGTATGCAAGTTGGTCTTAGGTAGTACATGATAGTCTGTCATATTGCTTTTGTCCTTGACCTTAATTTCACGGTCTAGTGAGCATGTTAAGCTTTTTGGATTGTTTCATTTTCTCAGTAAATATTAGTGGTAGGTCAATGATATTTGGTATATAGGTTGGTCTTGGGTAGTACATGACAGTCTGCTATATGGCTTTTGTCTGTGACCTCAATTTCACGGTCAAGTGGTCATGTGAAGTTTCCCAGTATTTATTAAGGTAAGGTCAATAATATTTGGTATGTGGAGTTGTCTTAGATGGAACATGACATTCTGCTATTTGGCTTTTGCCCTTGACCTTGTTTTCACGGTCTAGTGAACATGTTTGGTTTTTTAGTATCTGTCAATGGTAGGTCACTGATATTTGGCATATTGGTTTTGGGTTAACATGACAGTCTGCTATATTGCTTTTATCAGTTACCTTTATTTCACAGTCTAGCAAACATGTGATGTTTTTCTTATTTAGTCAGCGTTTTCACATCAATTTTGCGTCCAAGTAGGGAAGGGCGAGACATCAATTTGGGTCCACACTTGTCTGTGTACATCGGTTTCCATAGTTATTGTAAATTATTTTACAAGTTGAAAGTTTCCCCATTTCAAGAAACAAGGATTTTTTGTATTTTATTATAAAATGACATTTACATATAGGTCAGATTTAGATTGTTATACACAGCTGTGTGTAATTAATTCCCCCGTTGGCAGAATTCATTGTTCACATCATGTACATAATAAAAACTATAAAATATGAAGAGAAAAATTGAGGTAACGTTATGGGGCAAAATAGCTTAAACCTGTGGAATTATCTCATATAAATTCTCAGTTTTATTACTGTTAGATATTCTTATAGAGTTAGATATTCTTGCATGGTTGCATTCACTGCTTTTCATGCACTGCTTAAAGATAGAGATTATTTCTTTGAATTATGAAAAATAAGAATTTAAAAATATTTATGAAGTCTCAACTTTCAGTTTCTATTATAGACTGATAATCAAATATTTATCTGAGCTGTAGTTTTTGCAGTCAGTGCAATAGCAGTTTTAGAAAAAAAGGTCTATATTGTAGAAGGAACATACAGAGATATGTTAAGGTAGATAGACACTGTTTTGTGGCACATTGAAAAATAGAAAAAGGGGGAAATGGATTTGGTTTGATTTCCAAGCCAGAACAGTCATTTGACAGGTTTTCTATAGCTGATGGACAGATGTTAAAATTTGTGTCATTCTCTTTTTCTGTGAATTAGCTCCCTTTTCCCATAAATGATGTTTATTCTTTAAACTTTGTAAAATATCTCTTAATAGGAGGTGGAATATACATTTCTTCATTTTACACTGGTTGCTCAGATTATAGATAATGTATAAAGTATGGAAAATTCTCATTGTTTAAGGATGTTTGCTCCTCTATTGGAATCAAATAGACATGACTTTTGGGTAGAAAATTAAAAACAAAATTATGTAGGCAAAAAAAATCAATAGGTTAATGTTCTGGTTTTGTAGGTATAAGGGAATAAAAATTGTGGGGGGGGGGGACTGAACTCCTTTTGATAGGTTTTATCATAGGTTTAACATAGGCAAGCTAGGTTTAACCATAATTTATTGTAACAGAATAAATAGAATTTGATAAATTCAAATTCTAACATGTGTAATGAATGCAAATATTTAGTGTCTATCTACCTAAATTATGTTGCAATTAAAACTACTGGATTGTTGACTTAAGGGTATAATATAATGTACATAGATAATCTGAGAACAGAGTGGTTTAAACTTATAAGAGTGTACGGAAAAGAGATGAATTATTAAGTTCATTGTCATTCGAACTAACTCCAGTGTTGACTTAAGAGTACAATTTAAGGAATAGAGATATTAATTAAAAAGTAGCAAGTGGTTTAAACCTACTAGAGTATGAAATGTAGTATATGATATTTAAGGAATGGAGGTAGCAGCCTTTCTGGCAGGCAAAGCAGAGAGTCTCTCTGTTGTTGACATTATAAAAGTACCATTCCAGTTGGTTCTGGGTGAAAAAGTAGGATCCGTCTTACAAAAGGTATCATGTGAGCCCTTCACTAACAATTAGCTTGGTGGCTAGCTATATACAATACACTATTTAGTACTGTGTTATACCACATGGATGGTTATCAGTGAGTTTCCAGGATGAACAAGCAGATGCAAGATTTAGACAAAAAAGTGCAGTCTAAAACTGGAAAGGAGGGTGGACATGCCACGGAATGGCTGAAAATTTAGCCTGTGAACAGGAAAATAATTATTTTTCCTGCAAATCATATGGATCGATAGAAACAAATTTCATTCACAAGCAATTTACTTTTGGGTAAATTTGAGAAAATAACATGAACAAACTTATATGTCATGATAACAAAGTAAATTTTGTGCGAGAGTAAAAGTTACAGAAAAAATGTGAATCACAGATAAGCATCATAACATGATACAAACCATGCACTGTGTTGATATCTTTGAGAGACTCCCATGCATGGCACAGTACTGGATAGTGTATTACACAATTCTCTGCCAGAATATCCTATGTTCGTCTTATGTCATGTGTTATGTAATTTTCTTTTGTTTTATATTGAGGAAAAGGGCATTTTGTTTATATCACTACTATTGTAAAAAGTTAACTAGGCCAAACTTATGTTAAGTTTTGTGGAAATTTTTCAATTATGAAAAATTTGAAGTAAAAAGAATTTAGTTTTCAGTGGCATATATGAAATCTAGAATTAATTCACGTTATTGTAATGCTTTGGGAAAAAATGGATAGAATTCAAACAAACAAATATCAAGTAGGATTGGCCTATTTAGTATTTCATTCACTCTGTGTGAAACAACTTTTAAACATTTAATCATTAGTTAGACTATATCTATAACCAGTGAAGCATATCATTGAAGTGCAAAGGGACACCACCCAGAAAATTATTCTGTCCTTTAATTCCTGACCAGCATGGAGGTAACCTTTGCTTCATGCTTATAACCTCCACTACTCGTAAATCATACAATTGTCAGTTAATTGGTTTCCAACCATGGTATGTATCAATGTAATTACCTGCATGGCATGTAGTTTGCCTGAGTTAATGCACAATTTGTTATTGACACATGAACTAATTATATATTTGCTTACTTGTCAGACATGAACTATTCAGTAGATGTTGGCACAGCTTTCTACCATTGTGGGAAATTTAAACCAATTATAGTCTAAGGAAATACAGAATTCTTCACAAGTTTTACTATTTCGAAAAATGTCTTTTCAAACAATTTAACAGAAATTGTGTTTCTCCAAAATTCCATCTGATATGTAGAGAAGTTTTCACTTAAAATTATTAAATGTCCCAAAACATATGGCAGAAAATTGAGCCAGTCTGACCAGTAAACGAATGTAGTGTCTGACGAAATATATAAAATTGATATTTCCTTCCCCTTAGGAATGGAGGTAGCAGCATATATGGTAACTGTAGCTAAGTCGGTCTCCGTTCTTGTCAGAGGGAAAGCCCCATTTGAAAATATCCTCGGCTATAAAATTGGTTCTCTGATTAAAAAGGTAAAACATTATAAACAAAACTTTTGTCACTAGGCTTGTAGATGTAGTCAGAATGACCAGATTTTTGGGCATTATGTTGAGACTTTTCACATTTTAAAATACGACAATTTTACCATTGTAAGAAAATGGAGCAAATTCCAAATAGATGCAGACCACAGATACTATGACACTATGAAAATATACTAGGATTGTTTTTTGTTTTGTTTTTTGTATTTTTGTTTTCAGCAAAAATTGTCATTTGCTTGAGGAAATATGGATCCCATTTCAGAAACTAATTATACCACCACAACCAAAGTTTGGGGGTATATAGGAATCACCCTGTCTGTCTGTCTGTCTGTCTGTCCGTCTGTCCATCCGTCCGTCAACACATCTTGTTAGCCCAACTCCATTTAAACCAATTGAGGATTTTGATGGATTTTTACACAAAGGAAGGACACTATATAGAGATGTGCATGAAGGAATATAATTACATGTATTGTCACAAACCAGGAAAGGGAGATAATTTGACTTAGACTTTTCGTTGATTCCTTATGTATGTGTTACCTCATAAGTGCAACTCCTCTTATACCACTTAAAGGATTTTGATGAAACTTTACACAAAGAAAGGACAGTTTTTCGAGATGTGCATGAAGGAATATAATTATTGTCCGAAACCAGCAAGAGGAGATAATTTGACTTTGACTTTTCATTGATTCCCTATGTATTGGTTACCTTGTAAGTGTAACTCCTTAAAGCACTTTAATGAATTTGATTAAACTCACAAAGGAAGGACAATGTATGGAGATTTGCTTGAAGGAATATAATTATTGTCCAAAACCAGGAAGGGGAGATAATTTAACTTCAACTTTTCATTGATTCCTTCTGGACAGATTATCTGTGAGCACAACTCCCCTTAAAAGGCTTACCTTGTAAGAGCAACTCGTCTTGAAAGGATTTTGATTACCTAGTAAACTTTACAGAAAGGAAAGACACTATATGAAGATATACATGAAGACATACAGTTAATATATGAAACTAGGAAGGGGAGATAATTTGACTTGTTTTGTTTCCTTCTGCAATGTTTTTTTTTTACTTGGACAAAGAGATAATGCAAAACATAGATATTGTGAAAGCAAACTGTTGGAGAGACACACTTTTTTCATTGTTATCCTCTTGAAAAGTTGTTTTCAAAGTGATGTAATGAAATTTCCTTAGGCGTATGATTTTTGTGTTAAATCTCAAAGAGGGGAAAGAAGGGTGAATTTTGTATTTGTCTGATTTTGACAGATTATTTTTATTGGAACCCTTGTGAAAGGTGTTTCTTGAAGATTATATTATTGTGTCCATACTTTTATTGTGTCCACAAGGTGTTTCTTGAAGATTATATTATTGTGTCCATACTTTTATTGTGTCCACACTTTTACTGTGTCTATATCTGTATTATGTGCACACCCACTTAAATTTGCACTTACCATATTCAGGATTCTATCAGTGGTGGGTATATTTGGCTGCCATTTGGCGATAGCTCTTGTTTTATCTTGAGATTTGACTGTTTTTCTCAACCAAAACTCGCCCCGGTTGTCCCTTCCACCTTTATTTCTTTCTTCTTTTACTTACAATTTGTTTTGAATTGATTAACTTGTTCTCGTCCTGATATAGCTGAAATATTGCTCATTGGACGTTAAACTCTAACTAATCAATCAATCAATCAACNAAAACTCCCATATTCAGGATTCTATCAGTGGTGGGTATATTTGGCTGCCATTTGGCGATAGCTCTTGTTTTATCTTGAGATTTGACTGTTTTTCTCAACCAAAACTCCCATTTGTTAGAATGAAAGTGATATTCTGGGTACCCTGAGGAAAACCAGGTTTTGCTGAGTTTAGTGATTTTCACTTACATAAGATTTGTATTTAAATCCTCTAAAGCTTTCTATGTTTTGTATGTGTATGTCATGTATGTACATGTAAACAACTAGCATAATGTACTGTTGTGACGTGATATACTGTAATTGTACTCTTTTCCGCAGATTTCGGTATGCATACAAGTTCGCAGGTATTTAAATTTGCGATATTGTCATTAGACTTATGCTATATATTACCAATTACGCATATTTACATGTATTTATTTTCACTAGAAAGTATTGACTACGAAATTATCATGAAAATAAGTACACCACAAAAATAAGTACAATTGCAGTATTTAAATTTATTTCCTGACAAGAGTTGTCACTATGATAATGTATTGACCTGATAAATCATATTGACCTTGAGAGAGGTTGATAATGTTTTTAATGTCTTTAAATTCATATTTCGGTCAGTCTTGTTAGGGTAGTGTTTTGATGTTTTCAGTGTACTTTAAAATGAACATTTTCTGTTATGTCTATCTTGTGTACTACAAAATATTTCATCTTTACAGAACTTCAAGTTTTACTTGAACTTGTTTATTTGAATGGAATACAACTACTATAATGATTTTATTCTTTTTATTCTCACCTATCAGATGTTATTAAAATGGTTTACAACAAAGGTTTATCTATAAAAATAACTGATGTAAGTGTTTTCAACTACAAATGCAAATGATTTTTACAGGCATTGTATCAAATGTTGAAAGTAAAGATTTAATTCTTATGTTTAGTTCCATGAAGATGCTGGAGTAAAATTTCACTTTGAGAAAGGAATCAAAGAATTTGTCGGTAGTGACAACACGGCTACGGAGGCTGTTCTATCAGATGACACAAAGATACCATGTGACATAGCGATTCTTGGAGTGGGTAGGTCTGAATACAAATAATATTAATATTGAATTCAGTGATATTGAATTAGTTTTGATAGAAACTATTTGTTTCTGTGAAGTTCAGAAATCGATGCATTGAGTTCTTGACTTTTGGACCAGAACCGAGATTTGATATTTTTTGTTGGAAGATGCTCATCATGTGAAAAAAAAAATTGTTTACCAGTTCTAGTATGTGTATTTTGATTCACTTAAAGTATTTCAGCATATCAGGATACAGAGAACATTGAAAAGGAAAAATCATGAAGAGTTTTTTTTCCAGCGTCACATGGGCCAGACAAATTGAAAGTCCATTATGTATTGTTGCCTTTTACACTATGGTCATTCTTTTTTGACAAAATTTTGAAATTGTTGCTAGAATATTTAACTTAGGAGTAAAGAGTCCTTACATGTATTAGTTTGATTTACATGAAATGTCAGCCTATTGTAGTATTCTAATGCAGATTATTTATGGACACATTGTGAAAAAGGGAGATTGTCTGTGAAATGTCAACCTTATGTAGTATTCTAAACCAGATTATTTATGGACACATTGTGAAAAAGGGAGATTGTCTGTGAAATGTCAGCCTTATGTAGTATTCTAAACCAGATTATTTATGATACATTGTGAAAAAGGGAGATTGTCCGTGAAATGTCAGCCTTATGTAGTATTCTAAACCAGATTATTTATGGACACATTGTGAAAAAGGGAGATTGTCCTTGAATCTTTCTATTTGTGATGAATTGATCCAGTTAAGGTGCCTCACATTTTTAGTTCACCTCAGCGAAGTTGAGGGGGACTATTGGAGTACCCCCGGCGTCCTCCTCCGCGTCCACGTCTTTATCCGCGTCCGCATTTGGGTATATATCTTGGTAACTATGCAGGGTAGGGTCAACAAACTTTGCATGCAGGTGCATCTTGGGCTATCTCACAGCCTCAAAGAAAATTAGGTCTGACCTATATTTTCCGCTTGAGTGGCTTTCATTTTAATTTACATCCAAGTTCATATCTCAGTAACTATACATAGTATGATCATCTAACTGTGCATGTGCATGCGTCTCTGATGGTAGGTCAGCATCCACGCAAAATTTGGTCACTTTGACCTACATTTTCTGCTTGAGTGACTTACATTCAAGTTTACGTCCGAGTTCAGATCTCGGTCACTGTACATGGTAGGATCATCTAACCTTGCACATGCATGCATCTCTGATGGTAGGTAAGCATCCAGGCAAAATTAGGTCACTTTGACCTTTATTTTCCGCTTGACTGACCTACATTCAAGTTTACGTCTGAGTTCAGATCTCGGTCACTGTACATGGTAGGATCATCTAACCTTGCACATGCATGCATCTCTGATAATAGGTCAGCATCCAGGCAAAATTAGGTCACGTTGACCTACATTTTCCGCTTAACTGACTTACATTCGAGTTTACATCCGAGTTGATATCTCAGTCACTGTACATGATATGATCATCTAACCTTGTACATGCATGCATCTCTGATGGTAGCTCAGCATCCAGGCAAAATTGGGTCACTTTGACCTACATTTTCCGCTTTAGTGACTTACATTCAAGTTCATGTCAGGGATCAGATCTCAGGTACTGTACATGGTAGGATCATTTGCATATGCATGTGCATGCATCTGTGATGGTAGCTCAGCATTCAGACATAATTAGGTCACTTAAACCTACATTTTATGCATGAATGACTTACATTAATGTATTCATCCGAGTTCATAGCTCAGTAACTGTACATTGTGGGTTCAGGTAACCTTGCATATGCTTGCAATTTTGATAGTATGTCAGCATCCAGGCAAAATTTGGTTGCTGCAACAACGTGCCATAACAAGGCGAACTTTGTACTCATTGATTACCTATGTTTGAATTTGTGTCAGATTTAGGAAGTCCTCTGGTTTGCTTGCAGAATTTTGTACAAAGACCCCACTTTTTATTTCATGAATGTCCTCTATAGGTCAAATTAAGACACCTGACACTCAACCTCCTAGCTTTCGGACAAATAATGGTACTAATATTAAAAAAAAGGAAATCTAGAGAAATCCATTTCCCACCCAAATGTTTAATGTGTTATATCTCGATTAAAAGCACAGGTACCTATATATTTCTTTTAACCATTTCAGTAAGTCTACAATGCTTAATCATTTTAATAGATTTAAAGAAATCTTTGATGTAAGCAACATCTTAATATTTGTTGTATATTTTGGAAACATAGTTTCATGCAGTGGTCAATTTTCAAGATGGAAAAGAAATTATGTTGATACTGAGATTCATTGAGAGCACCCTATTTATACTGTGACTTGTAAGGGAGTTAATTCTACATAAATCTATGATTATATATCGCATTGTTCTTTAATGACTATTATGTGTCTTGAGTTATAAGCTTTTACAATTAAATCTTGTTTTTAGGTGTTGTTCCTGCTACAGATTTCCTGAAGGATTCTGGGATTAATATGACAGACCGAGGGTTTGTACCAGTAGATCAGGTATGCATTTCTATATGTTGTTCTGAATATTAACTTTTTATGCCCCCTCTGTTCATACGTCCGAAATTTTCTTTAAGGATTTCTCAGCTTGTGCAGGCAGTTATTTTTTGATATTTGGTATGAAGCTTGGGTATGATGAGTTGTACAATGTCTCCCCTTTTCAAGTCCAACACTCATCTACTTCCTGTTTGTTGATGTGTTTATATGGCAGGGGCATCCATGTCCCATGGACACATTTTCTTTTTTCTGTTTAACAAACACCAAGGTAGGGTTTCTCTGACTGGAATAAGCCACAGTATATTGTTTCTTCCCTTAAAAGTTATTTTCAGTGTGAGACGCTCACATGCACTCGTCTTAACTCTGTAAATGACCAATCAGAACTGTTATTTTTATGAATCAACGACAGTATCCATGACCAAACATTTCAAAAGTTCACAGTGGAAACGGGACTTTGCTTCTTCATTTAAGGTTTTGCATACCTGTCAACTCTTCCAATTTTGTCGGGAGGCTCCCGATATTTTTTTTTAAAAATTAGCTAGCTATCAGTCTCCCAAGTGGGAGCAGAGAATCTCCCGACTTCGGAAAAATCGTCAAAAATGGAAATATGAAGCTCATAATTTTTGCCACTTTTATCTAATTGCCCTAAATGATAGTTTTATTACACCTGTTCTACTAATTAAATGATTAATTCAGCTGTAAACCAACATTCGTCGTCGGTGTTTACCTGAGATATCACTAACCTGTCAATCAGAGATTACCTGCTTACCTTTATTGCAATTTCAAGTCAATTGTTTAAAATAATTAATAATTTTAGCATTGTATTTCTTTTCCACTATATTTTCACAAATAAACTTCCCATTGAATGCAGGAAAAAATATCTATTTTTTTCCAGAACACGTGTTTTGACACTTTAGTT
Organism: Modiolus philippinarum; assembly: GCA_002080025.1. Lineage (NCBI taxonomy): Eukaryota > Metazoa > Mollusca > Bivalvia > Mytilida > Modiolidae > Modiolus > Modiolus philippinarum. Next base: position 227,457 of record MJUU01073576.1, on the reverse strand, counting down.
GTTTCCCTTTAAAATCTGTGTTCGAATGTTAATGATTTTTAGCTCACCTGGCCTAAAAGGCCATGTGAGCTTTTCTCATCACTTTGCGTCTGTTGTCCGTCCACAATTACAAAAAAATCTTCTCCTCTGAAACCACTCAGCCAATTTTGATGAAACTTTGGTTGAATGTTCCTTTGATAGTCCTCTTCCAAAATTGTGTCCAATGACTCCGCCCTCAAACCAAGATGGCCGCCAGGCTAAAAATAGAAAAAAGGGGGGATGAAATTTAAAAAATCTTCTCCTCTGAAACTACAAAGCCAATC